>APFE031653850.1:204032-264637 GCA_000404065.3 Pinus taeda
CTAATTCTAAAAAAAGCTAATTGTGTTAATCCATAAGCTAAACTATAAATCTTAACTCAATATATAAAAAAGAAAAATCGTAAATGCAAAATCTACGCTAGACACAAAGGAAAAAATGAGCATATATATATATTTTTTTAAATGTGGAGGTCTGCGTGAGAACTTGACGGCGGCAGCGGGAGGAAGGAACAGGTCTAAGCACGGAGGTTCGATGGTGGAGCGATGGGATGAGCAACGAAAAAGAAAATGGACGGCAGGAGGAGAGCAATACGCAGGTGGGCAATGGAGCAGTGGATGGGCAATGCAATGAAGGCAGAGTTTCAATGGCAGAAAGGGAGAAAATGGCAGCTCGATGAGTTTGCAGGTTAGCGTGGTTCTGATTGAGGGTGGAGAAGCTGAGCAATCGTGTAGGCAGATTGGAAGCTGGAAGGGAAACCGCAGAGGAACAGCGATGACTGCGTAATGGTTTTTGGTAAATCGATGGAGAGAGCAGCAAACCGCAAGGAGAAAGAGGGCTATAGCAACAAATAGAGGGTTATACTGAAGGCATGAATGGATGCCAGAGAGAAACGTAGGTTTGGTGAATGTGTGAAATGGACAGCAAATTTGCTGTGTGGGAGTGCTGGATGAGCCACAGAAGCTGAGCAACATTTGGAAAGAGAAAGACATAGAGGGAGAAGAGGTTGCCAGTGGGAAAAAGCTGTGTGGAGGTAAGGCAACAATCCTGCAGCCTGCTTAAAAAAATTTTAAAATTTTTTCCGTAAAATGAAATCCTAAGCAGCAGCAAAGAAATGGCTTGGAAAATCTTGAACCTCTTCAGAAAAGTTAATTTAGAGATCAACTACTTCAGACTTGTCAATTTAACCTTTATAAAGATTTGTCGGATTTTTAAACCCTTAAACAACAGAAACGTGCACCTACAAAAAAGTGGTTCTTAAGCAAATATTCTTGCTAGCACTGATCCTGAAGCCAAATCTTACCCTCCAGGGCCTAGATCTGGCTTCAAGATTGAATCTCACCTTCAAATATGTGACCTGCAATGACAAAAAACAAGCACCTAGAGAAATATATGCATGAATGAAACTAAAAAACCCTAAAAGCAAGCTAAATAATTATAATATTTACAGCGTAAAGGCTCTAAATAGCTAGATTTGTCAGTATGCCACAGAAATACTTTCAGAATTTTAAATTTACTGTGAGATGCTTCAGAAAACCCTTCATGCATTCACAAGAAAAATTCAAATGATAAGCCCGGGATCAAAACTGGCTAGGCTCTTTAGAAAATGCAATCTAGGAGTTTGTTCGTTCAGTCGAAAACTTCTCTGAATGCCTGGTAATCTTAAAAAAAAAAAATCATGCACAGCGTAATTCAACTATTAACGAAGAAAAAGAAAATGATACTAAAATCCAAATGTAATGAAGATACCTGCCATCATATTCAGAAATTTAACTACCATTCAAATCCTAGCAACCAAACAAAATACATGTATTTTAAAATCACTCTTCATCAAGCTATCATCAATGGCTGAAAATAAAATTATGCAGAAAAATGAAACATCTTATAGCACTTCCAGAAGAGTAACACCAGCAAGATTTCAACCTCAAAGTCTTTCTTTATTGCACATGAAAAATGACTACAAAAGAGCTTTCTTTATCACACGACTCTAAGATCGAATGATCTCAAAGACCCCTGACACCCTATTTAAAGGAAAAAATCCCAACGACTAGTTTGAATGATCCATGTCAAAGTGATCTCGACCGTCGATGAGGATCAAAATCTCTTTTAATCTCATCCGTCGAAATTTTAAATGCATTTTAATATATTAAAAATAAAATTTTGCATTTATTTCCTCAAAACTTTGACTTCTTCTTATTTTATTATTTTATTTTATTTTTCAAATTTTTATATTTTTGAATTATGTTTTTTATTTATTTATATTATTTATTATTATTATTATTATTTTTACTGAACCCTCGAACTTAGCCTTTGGAAAAAACACCTAGTACCTAGGACTTACAAGGGGATAAAACATTTTCTAACCCTCAAGACACTTTACATCATAATTTTTACACTTACATCTCAAGAGGGAAAACCCATTTAACAAAAATCCTCATAAACTACACTGTTCTGTGACACATATATAATCTAGTAGATCAAGCAATTTGAAATAACCTAACCAAATAATTAGGATTATTTTCAAATTACTTTTACATAGACTCGAAGCACACTAGGAGTCCCCTGAGATTCTAATGGCAAAATCTATTCCGGCTTTGGGGTTAGGCTGAAGGAAAACTCTGTCGATCATGGATCGGTGAGACAAAAAACCTTCCGGAACGTAGCTTATCACTAGAAAATTAGGTTTGCCTAGGCAATTACATACATGATACAGATCTGCTAAGATTATTTACAATTTACACATGCGGACTGGGTTTACAACATAATATGATCAGGCTAATGATAATAGTCGAATGGCACGGACACGTCGATCAAGTGCTATCCCTTTTGCGAAAAAAATGGTGTATTGCTATGGGTAGTTGACACGTAGTGGTCAACAGCGACATATTATAACAATTTTCCTTAACCTTAATATTTGTTGGTGAACTTAGTTAATCTTCTTGTCTTCTTTAGTTAGATCTTTTCATCAAACAAATATCAAGAATGAAACATTAATAATAAAAGACATAGAAATTAGACTCCCGACCAGGGAAAAACCCCTTCAAGGGGAAAACCCGGAAAACTCTTCTCTCATTATAGAATATGCTTCCAATGAGACAAAGACCCAATCCATTAACCTAGTCCTTCTCCTAGTACCAAGTCAACCCTTCCAACAAGTCCTTCCTTGATTTTGCACCAACCAACTTCAACCTGCAATTTTAACCTAACAACTTCAATAACGCAACTCAACCTGCAATTTCAGCCCTTGTTGCTACTGCAGAAACCCTAGTTCAACTTCCTCTTGAGACCTTCCTAGAGCAACACAGCGCTTTCCAAGGTCAACGAGGTCAATATAGGGTATTCTTCTTCCCAACAAAAAGATATTGTACTTCGTCCTACTGCAACATAGTCTTGCAATTTCGACCCTGCTTGGAAGTTGCAGAAACCCTAATCCTTTGCACGTGTGAGAGAGATTGAGCCCAAAAACAATTTTTTCGTCATTCCTTTCTTCTTTTAGACCTTTGCTCTCTTCTTCCTTTACTTCCTAGCTACAGATCGAACTTTCTTCTTGAGATCGATCTACTTGAGTGAGTGAGTGCTAAATGAGGTTGAACTACTTCTTTAAATAGCCTCCCCAAGGGGTCGAATTTCCTCCTTTAGGCCAACTTGTCACTGCCTAGACCAACTTGTACTTTAGAAGTTTCCAGGACTTTCTAGACTCAAAATAAATTCTTTTTCCACTTACATTTTTCCCGGAAGAGTCTTATAAACATGATGTTGACTCCTTTATGATAATAAATCCTAATACCTAACAAACCCTAGAAGCATGAAGAACATGCTTTTACCTAGAAGACCATCAATAATGAGCATGGAACCCATGCTTTAAAATAATATATTTTTTTTCTTCTTTTGTTTCTTACATAGGATACATATTGAAATGAGTACAACAATTATGAAGACCGAAACTAATTACATTTTCAACAAAAAAGTGGACAACTAAAAGTTCAAAGCCAAAGGTATAGCATTGGCATTTGAGGAGTCACGATGAGGAAGAAATCATCATGGGCACATCAACACATGAACGTCACTGGAGAGTTTGACACATTTGAAGTGAAATCTAAGGCAAAGGACAAAGAAGCAACAGATGCACACAAAAACTAAGGAATGGCAGAACCCACAAGACATGGCAAATATTAATGCAAGGACATAAGTTTAAATTATTGTTTATATCATATTTTAAAAAGACAGAGCAAAGGTTTAATTTATCAAATATAATTTAATTTAAAACACATGGAAAAAATAATTTAAAAAATTAAAAGTGAGGTGTAAATTGACAACAATTGTCCAATGGAAGTGATGTATTTGACATTTGATGACAAGTGTGAATTCTCAGATGTGCAAACAATGATGTAGCTATATAGCATATGTTGGAATCACCAGCAACTTTCAAGAATCTATTAAGATCCTATATCCACCACTAAATCACTTTAACCAAAATCACACGAGCTAGCACAAATCATGCGACAGCATGGCAACAATGATGAACTATATTCACCTTTACGACTGAGGGGAAAACTCTCCAACAACTTTAAACGGGCAACCTCCTAATACGATTGTATAAGAAAGAGATATAAGATAATTGATATCTAATGATCATGTGAGGAGGACTACCTAATAGCTATCCTAACCCTAAAACTACCTACTAAAACCATAAGGGCCTATACCATGTGCATAAATCTTAGTGTAGCCAACAGAGGACAACCTGGATCCAAAACCAATTTAATATTAATACTAGCCCTAGTCCTAATAGACCCTTGGTCCTTTATTACATTACTTGGGAGGGTCATAACATTCTAGGCCCCTTCAAAAAGTTGTCCTAAAAGATTTCATTGGAAAGCTCCATTAGGAACATCCATAACTGAAGGTCCCATATATACAGGCACTGTCATCATCGCGTTCCAATTAGTGAAATGTAAAATTTTCTTATTTTTGAGCAAAGTGAATGGGTTTACTAAGCAAATTGAATTGTCTAAGCTTTTGGAGATGGCATCAGTGGAACAAGGCACAATGCATCAAACATGTCGACTAGCATGGGTTGTGCACTAGCAACCTCGGTGAAAGTTGTTGAAGCCAACACTGGGGGATTTTGTCCCTCCATATCAATCAGAACAACTCCTAAATCCTCTAGTGTGGTCTTGAGTGGATCTAGGAGTATTGCTTCATCGTAGTATTCCTCTATTGAATTGACTTCAAAGTTGATGTCTCCCAATTGTCGAAAAGGAGAAGCATGCTTCCCACAATTTGTGTAATTTGTAAGGCATAAGTAGTTTTTAATCATGGATTACTTCAAGGATTTGAATGATCTTGGTAATTTGTGGTCATTTCTTCAAGTAATATTAAACATTTCCGGTGATGTTCTTCATAGCCTATATCATATTCAAGGAAAGCTTTCCTCAAGGGCTTCTTCCACTTAGGTATTCTATAAACCTAGAGATTGCTCAATGAGGGGGGGGCTAATATATCCATCTTCAAAACCTAAGGTTATTGGGTGCCTCCCCAGCAATATGATTGTTTGCAGGAAGGGAAAGGGTATCCTTGCACGTAGAACTTATGGAATATACACCTTTTTTTTCCAATACACAGGCAAGGCCTTTGTATTAGGACTAGGGTTTAAAGAATTTAAAATTAATTAAAGAAAAAACAAAACAAAAAACTTACATTCAATGGATCTCCCTTCCCTGTTGGGGTTTTGAGGTTAAAGAAAACTACAATTGAAAATAGCCATAACTTCCTCAATATTGCTATAAAATGCAATTATAACCCCAATTTCCAAATGGTATCCTCTACATATAATGGCAATGGTGCACCTGCATTCTGGTTTCAAGCAAAGCAAAAAATCACATTGTAAGATAGAATTTTGTTTTTGAAAGAAATGGAAAATCTAGAAGGCCAACTTCTTGAGGGCATATTTCCCTTAAAACTGCCCAGAATCATTATTGAAATCTCATTTCGACAAATGGCATCAAAACTTTGGTTCTGATGGCATTGATCTGACTGTAATTTGACACACCAGTAAAAAGATATTACAGTGGGATTTTCTAACCCAAAAGACAAAAGAGAACTCCAAATCTACCAAAAACAGAATCTCCCATTTACCCAAATCATCACTTTAATACCATTAGATAAGATCCAATTTCTACCAATTAATCACTTTAACCAAAATCACACAAGCATAGCAATAATGAAATACCAACAGTGCAATAATACTGATTTGTATTCCCCACCCTATTCAACAGAGGGGGAACTCTCAAGGCACTTTGAGGGGGAAACCTCATTTATACAATCACATAAGCAAGAGATACAAGATAATTGATATTGGATGATCATGTGAGGAGGATAGAACCATTATTTATATCTATCCTAACCCTAAAACCACTTACTAAAACTATAGGTGCCCATACGAAGTGCATAAATCTGAGTGGTCACTAGAAGATAGACATGGAACCACACTCGTAACTCTAATGTTAATGATAACCCTACCCTAAGGAATTTAATACACTACTGGGCACAGTCATAACATGATAAACGACTTAAGTGACAACAGAGGATGGACTAGCTCATGTGATAGTGGAGGTTGGACAAGCTCACAAGTGGAAAGCAAAGGAAAACCTGAATGGACAGATACAATTTCCCATCGCTGGTCTACATGAGTCATCAAGATGTGACAATGTGACAGATGGGGTTAACACTGGCACTTATGACGAAAGTTTTACCCAACAGAATTTTCGAAGGACAAACATGGTTGGTGGGGTTTCCACATGGCTCAAATCACAATCAGCAAGATTTAAAGCATCTTCGAAATCTGTGCGCATGAATGGAAGTGACAGATCCAGTTGCATGTGGAAATTTAATAAGTAATGGATGAGACATAATACACTCCTATAAGCAGCTTAGCCACAGGCAGGAATGCAGGAGAAAATTCAACAAGCAGTGCACAGTAGTAGTTGTGGCAACAAATACGTCTGCAAGAAAATAAAAACAGCAGAAAAATTAATTGGTTAGTGATGAAAAATACTTGTTCCGCAGTGGCAACATTTCTTTCTCAACAACAAAAGTGTTGGCCAAATCAAGGCAGGATTCATGAAGAACAGACAAAGATTTAGATTTTGTCAGGAGGTAAACTTATTTCCAAATGAAAGATAAATCCAAATAAGTGGTAGCATAAACAGAGATGGAAGTAGCTTCTAAAATTAGTTTGGTGTTGGAAATTTTTATTTATAACAAAAAATTCTTAACAGTACTTGATAATTCCAGCTGTAAAGATCACGTGCAAATAGCAACTACGGGCAGGTATCCACAAGTAGCATGGAAGAAAGGTAGCATGAGGTGATTGTGGCTGATTTTCAGGTGATAAAGACGTACAGAATAAGTGTTGGGTGCAGTAAAGTGCAGTGGGTGTGTAGCACATCACAACAAGAGGTTGGACAGGTAGAGAAGATAAAAAATATAATGTCTTTTAATGGAAGCTTTTTAAAGTTAAAAAATCAGATCTATAATTGTAGTTGTAAACCGTGAAAGTACTGGAAAATACCATGATTGGTGCTTCAAAATAGCCATTGTGTTGGAACTTGGGAGTTGCTAATAAGGTAGGAAAAGAGAAGTAAGGACAACAAAGGAATAATTTTGTTGGTCACTGAGGAGGAGTTATTCTCAAGGCATCCATAGAGAGAAAATTTGTCGGCAGCAATAGGGCTGGGAGATTTTTGTTAGAAGGAAGACATTGCCAGTAGAAAGCATCATTGTTGGAGGTAAATATTAAATAGTATACTACAGAAGGCAATCACGGTGCTAGATGATTGTTGTTGTTCATTGGAAGATGCTTTCTAGGCAGGAAAGAAGGCATGTCAGAGGAAAGTTCTTTGTTTTTGGAATTTAGTTTTGAAGTTCTTTTATTTTAAGAGGTTATTTGTTTACAAAATGGCATGTCTACAAGACAAAAGATTTTCAGATTAAGACTGTTAGTCAATGGAAGGAAGTGAATGTTTTTAAGCTTGAGGTAGACAAGTCGTATTTCCACTTAGGTTCCTCATAGCATATGATGAATAGAAGATTCTGGTACAAGTCTATGACAAAACATTTACTCTAAGCAATGGCAGAACCTATGTGTTGAAGGCAATGGAAATGTTTAGTCACAGTTGACAAATAAAACCTACAAACATAATAATCATACATCATACAATAAAGGTTAGTCATTACAGAAAGTGAGGATGACACCCCTATTTTCAACATCCCCTTTTAATATAGATAAGGAATCCACAAAGAAATGACATTACACACCCCCTCATAATGCTGAAAAGGGGCCACATAGAGAAGACAATGCCTAGCATCACCTATAAATGCCACATTTCTCCCTCTAGCATCCAATGGGATCTTTGGCAGCATTGATAGTACAGCAAAGTCTCAGTGGTGGATGAAGCTTCAATTCTACGAGCATATCATCAACCTTGGTGAGGAGGACCCATAGCGAAAGAGGCTTCTGATGATGCTCTAAATTGCCTTCTAGTGCAAGAAAATTGGCAATGTCTATAAGTGTGAATATTATCCATTGGGTATAGGTCTTAACCTAGCTAGAGGAAGACGAGATAGATCATATGGATTGATCAAGAAGTCTTCTTTATCGTCATTTCACTGCTCAGCTACTAGAGATGTAGCAGAAGAAGCATGCAGTATAGGAGAAGACACTTATGCGGGATTGGAGTTGGACAAGTCATGAATAAGGTCCTCATCATTATTATCTGTCTACCTAGTCACTGTAGGAAGAGAGATTGCAGAAACACTCATAGCGTTAAGAGAAGTACCAATGTCATAATGTGGAGGAGAAAGATCCACTAAAATATATTGGGGATCATCCACAAGAGAATCATTTATAACAGTGTGAGAAAGGTCTTGGCAAACTGTGAGAAGGACCTTCATCAAAGATAGCATCTCTAAATTTAATCATGTTGTTTGTCGTAGGGTCATATAGGCAATATGCCTTGGAATCTTTGTTGTAGTGCACCAAAATGTAGCAATAGTTTTTAGGTTTCAATCTATTTCACTTTTCACTAGGAATATGAACCCATACACTTGATCAAAAAATTCTAACATGTGAAACTGATGATTTGTTTCCATACCATTTCTCATATGGAGTCATACCTTCAACAACACAAATAGGTGCGAGATTGATGATGTCGGCTACATAAACAATCGCATCTCCCCAATTTTTTAGCTCCATTTGCCAGAAGGGAAGCATGCATTAAGCCATCTCTATAACAACTCTATTCTTCAATTCAACTATTCCATTTTGTTGTAGACTGGAGGGAAATTTCTCTTTCAAGAGAAGCCATGAGAAATATTTTGAAACCATTGTTGGTATATTCTCCTCCACCATTAGTGCCAATACACTTTAATACTTTTCCTACTTTGATTTTGCACTAATGATTTCAATTTTTGAATTTCTCAAAAACTCCATCCTTGGATTGAATGGTGTATATCCAAAGGAAGTAGGAAAAATCATCAATGAAGGTGAGAAAATATTTAGCTCCTCCAAGAGGAGTGGCCATAGGCCTACAAATATCACTATACACCAACTCAAGAGGCGGAGAAGCTTGCCTTATTTATCTTCAGTAAAGGACTCTTGATGGTGTTTCCCCAACACACACCCGTTACAAACATCATTAGGTGGTTCATTCTATGGAAGTTCAGCAGTGATTTGCAAATGACTCATGTCACAAGGATCCAAAATTTGTATGACCCTAATGTTGATGACATTACATGTTGGTGTCAATGGCATTAGCTACCATAGTGACAAAGCCTTTCCGTTTTGGGTAAGGATCCTTTCCTGTCTTGCACACAGGATTGGATTCATCGCAGTAAATTAAGGCAACCACTTTAAAACCATCATTCATGTCCTTTGCAACCCATCAGTATGGCCAAAATTCCACCTTTCTATTGGCATGTATGATGTGGTAAATAGAAAGAAAATTTGGTCTAACTTTTGGAACATGAAGGACATTTCTAAATTTAGAGGTGTTGATGATGACATCACCACATCATGAAACTAGTAAGGTTGAGTTATCACCAATGACTGTTTTCTCTCCACTGTGTTATTGTTGATAAGCAAAGAGGAGGTGTTGTTGATTAAACATGTGCATGATAGCTTCAAAACCAACCAATCGTTCCTACAAAAAAGAAGACTAGTGTGAAGAGTGCACAACAAAATGTGCACTATGAAAAGATCTAGTAGTATTGTCTTCAAGAAGCCCCTATGCATGTCATTTGTTTTGCAGTTATTTGGTCTTTTGAAGCCGATGCAAAATTTGAAGGCATGTCCCTGCTTATGATAATGGCTATAGAGAAGTTTCTTCTTAGAGGATTTTGGGTTTTCCCCCTTAGCCTTGATGAAATTGGTAAAAGGTGTAGAGATAACATTTGAATGAGCTAGATCATTGAGGGGGTCAGGAAGCGGGGAAGGTAATTCTCCCATATTCTTCAACAGGACTTAATGTTGGATAAGATTAGCAAAAGCTCCTCTAGAGAAGGAGTCTTGTAACTCTTTATAGATAGAGGAATGCTATAAATATGATGGCAACGGACTTGAACACTCGAGAAGGAATATTCAGAACAAAACTTGCATATTATGAATTTGATTTTGCCTTTCATCCTAATGTAAAGATGTTAGCCTTCAAGTTTTTAAACCTATCAATATACTCATCAATGTTGTCAAAGTCATCCACTTGGGATTAGAAAGCTCAATTTCAAGTCTAGTTACCTACGTTGTGTTTA
The DNA here is from genome assembly GCA_000404065.3 of Pinus taeda. NCBI lineage: Eukaryota > Viridiplantae > Streptophyta > Pinopsida > Pinales > Pinaceae > Pinus > Pinus taeda. Next base: position 214,513 of record APFE031653850.1, read on the forward strand.
CTATTCCAAAAAGTGTTTTGCAGGTATCTTAGATTTCCTTCACACGTACGTTGTCCTTGCTGTGATGAATCAAATTTGGCTTGACAGATGGGTGATACTTTGATAACTCCATCATTCTTTAGACATATGAGGTCATAGCCACAAAGAAGGGGTTTCTCAAAATCATCCACAAACCCATGCACCAATACCCAAAGAAGGATGATCATTTGATCTGCCCAAATATTATAATTAACCTCCTTTAATTGAGCAAATATTCACTTTGAGCCCAATAGGTTCAATAATAGCACAAAGAAAAAGCCAACGTATGAACAAAAACAGTCTTTAAAAGTTTGCCTTGATAGATCCAAGATGGAAAGAATCTAGAATATGCTACCTCCTACCATAGAATTAGGAAAGAGAGTGTGCTAGCCTTGAAGGAGGGTTCAAACCCTAGGAAAACCAAAAAAAGAGGCATTATCCCTGAAGGAGCACTTAGAACCTAGGAAACCCTAGAGGATCCAAAAAAATACCAATTCTCTAGTCGCAAAGAAGCCTTCATTAGGGGAATTTTGAGGTCTAAAATGGGCCTCCTAAGGAAACTATAAAATAATAATAGAAATAATAAAATAAGATTAGATTACATCATCAAATTTTAGAGGGAAAAAGAAAAAACTATTTTTTCAACTCGTAGTTTCAACTTATCTCTCTATGGGTTTACTTAAATTTCAAGCAGCAACACTAGTTGGATGTAGAATTTGATTCCTCATCCAAGGAGTACCCATGTTGCATACTTTCGATGAACCCTGCTAGATGAAAAATGAGAAATACATGAAAAACGTGATTGCAATCACGTTTTTCATGTATTTCTCAGTTTTCATCTAGCAGGGTTCATCGAAAGTATGCAACATGGGTACTCCTTGGATGAGGAATCAAATTTTGCATCTAACGATAACTCCCGCTCGAAATATGAGTAAAACTTTAGGGAGATAAGTTGAAAATACAAGTTGAAAAAGTAGTTTTACTATTTTTGAAACTTTTTACTTTTTTACTCAAAAAATGGTGAATCACCCCCCATGGTTGACATCATCATCTTGAATCATATTGGTTCTTATAAAGTTTATTTTGGTTGTACATTTTTCTTAGGAGGCCCATTTTAGACCTCAAAATTCCCCTAATGAAGTGATGCCACTAGCCAAAAATATTTTGGATCACAATTGAATTTAGTAATTGACATTCACACCCACTCCAATACCATGTTGCAATCATAAGAGATAGAAAGATTGGAGGGAACCAACATAAACCCCAATTACGCAATAATGTAAGAAATGAGCAGCACTAAGGCAGCATCGTACTTCAAGAGATATTATACAAGAGTGCCACCCCAAGGAAAGAAAAGAACCCAAGGGCCAAGAGCAAGCACACTAGAAAGAGATAAAACCAAGCATAAGAGGGAGTGATACTTTAGAAGTGCCCTTAGGCCACTTTATAAGAATAATAAATGAATCACTTGAATGAAAAACACCAATGGGTGTAGGTGCATAAATATGTAACTCAAAGGTAAAGTGCTTAGTCAAATAGGGTTTTGAGCCTATGTGTACAAGTTTAGCCTTAACCAAATCTACAAATATATTAATGATACAATATAAGGTCAGTCATAACCCTATTTCAAATTTGAATGAATTCTCGCAAGAATTCAAGCAATCTTGTACCAAAAGAGGATGTATCATCATGATCAATGGAAAGTCACAAACCATCATTACTTTCCTCATTTTTTTATCACAAAAATTCATGTTTTTGGAATCAATTAATGCATTGAAATGGGTGAAGGATGCAAAGTTATTATTTGAATTTTTGGATGGTGTGGTTATGTAGGTGTTGAAGGAGAATGTAGTTCAAGTCATAACTATTGCTAACTATGTTCTCACAAGGAAGATGTGTTGATGTCTTGGGTAGCATCGAGAGGATTCTCACATGTGGGCAAGTGGGCTAAGTGATGGGGCTTTGTACCCATAAACCCATGGTATTCTAATGACCCATGGTATAGACCCATTGTACTTTGATGACCCATGGTATTTTGACAACCCAAGGTATAGACCCATGGTATTGCACGCTTCGGAAAAGTACAAGTGCAAGGATGAGTGATTTATTCTTGTGGCTTGGAAAGAGGGTCGAGAGGCCATGTCTTCTGGGGTCAGGATTCAAAGGGAGTGAGCAGGCTTAGGAGGAAGTCAGTCTTCAAAGGGAGCTAGCAGGCTCAGATGGAGTCAACAAGCTTAGAGGGAGTTAGCGGCTCAGAAGAAGACAACCTCCAGGTTCAGGTAGTCATGGTACAAGATGGCCATGCATGATGCTCAAGAGTGGGAGGCCTCTAGGAGCACGGTGTCCTAGAAGAAGGGTCCCTGTGATATAGCGAGAATTGCTTATGTGTCATATGGAACAGTTGTGGTAGCGGATCAAGGGTGGAAATGTGTTCCAAAGTTCAAAGGTAGAGCCACTTCCAGGCGGTTGTGTGAGAATACCTCCCTCGCTAAGAGGGAGTGTTGATGTTTTGGATAGCGTCCAGAGGATTCTCACATGTGGGACAAGTGGGCTAAGTGATGGGAATTTGCACCTATAGACCAATGGTATTTTGATGATCCATGGTATAGACCCATGGTATTCTGACAACTCATGGTATATACTCATCGTATTGCACTCTTTGGAAAAGTATAAGTACAAGGGTGAGTGATTCATTCTTGTGACTTAGCAAAAGGGCCAAGAGGGCATGTGGAGAGCCGAGAGGGCCAAGCAGGGCCAGGTTGGGATGAGAGTGTTAGTTTTTGTAGCATCAGATAATGTTCTAGTCTCGACAATTGTCAGAGAGGCTAAGAAACACTAGGACTACATAACCGAAAAAAAGGTTTCAAGAAAATCCACCTAGAGATGCCTTAATCAAGTTAATTAATCAGTAATTCAATTTTTCCTAAGTCTAACTTAGGGAAAATGATTAATTAACAGTAATTAATTGAGAAACATGAAATTTCTCTAGAAACTCACACAAATCGACTAGGAAATAATCTCAACCATTGATTAAGATTTAATCTTGGCCATTAGAGTCCCATAGTGAGATTATACGAAAAAGTCGATGGGTAGATGGAGGAACACACTTGAGATCGTTTTCCTTGAGCAGTCTAATTTCTCCAGAGAGCAACAGTAGTTGTCGAAAGAGTTCGAGCCAAAGAAGGGAAGCAGAGACAGAGAGGGGCAGAAGCAGTGAATCCTAAGGAAGTTTTCCAATTCAGGAGAGTCAGAAAGAGGAGGTCGAGATTTTCTCAAGGAAACAGCACAGGGACTGTGCAGTTGCTTCAGAAGCACAGTTCAATCCAGCGGAAGGGGAAGATATTTTCAATTCCAGAGGCCAGGAAGATTTTCTAGAGGGTTAGAAAAGAATTTTCCCAGTCAATAGCAAGCAGGACAGCTGGATTGGCAGTCAATTCAGGCAGTGTGTGTGGTAGGCAATGCTAGGGTGATGCAAAGCCTGCGCAAACCACTTGGACGACTAGCTTTTCAAAGGTCAGACAATGTTGGGATTGCTCAGAGAGGGTAAAATCTCTTAGAAAATTTTTGTCAGTTTTTCTCTTAGATAGATTCGCCAGTTTGGCGATATTTATTGTACTCAGAATTTCTCATTGTTGCTTAATAATAAAAACCCTCAGCTACTGCACCGGTTTTCCCACATTGAGTTTTTCCAAGGACATTTGTCCAAAAACAACGATGTTAAATTTTTGTGTGTGTGTTAGTATTTTCTTAGTTTCCAGTGTTTTTATTCGTGAAGATTGTAGTGTGATTAATTCGTTGTTGTCGTAGCAATAAACTACTTAATTAATTAACAGTTAGAAGAATTAATTCCAGTTGTTGCAATAGAATTTTAGTTGTGATTTTTTCACATGGTATCAAGGCAAGCTTGACAGACGGGAAGCTCAGAAGTGGAAAAAGAAAATCCGTTGTTCAGAAGGAGAAGCAGGACGAATTTTTTGGGGGTTGCGCAATGCCTAGCCAAGCAACGCAAATTGCTTGATCAGTTCGTTTTTTCAGTGCAAGGTTGCAGAAAAATTCGACTTGCCAGATTGAGTAATTCCAACAGGCAGAGGGAGCATTAGTAGCTCAGATTTTCACTGGGAAGATTCCTTGTTTGGGCGCATAAGGGTTTTGCAACAGTTTTCAGTAGCAAAATCAGCGTCGGGTGGAAGAGAAAGTGCACATACCAAGGGAAATTTCTCTTAGATGGTTTCTAGCCTAGAAATCCAAAATTCCAATTGCAGTCCGCAGTAGATGCAAGCAGATTGTCTCACTCCATAAGGGAGTGCGAATACCAGATTAAGCACGTGAAAGGGGGAGTTTTTTTTTCCAGTTTCAGAGATGGCCACAACTGGGCTTAGAGATTAGGATAGGTTGGAGGGATCCCCCAACTATGTCATCTAGCAGGCTAGGATGTTCTTCTCGCTAGATGAATTCGACCTAAAGGCCTATGCAAAGAATGTTGTGGCAGTATTGACCGATGCAGATCAGCTCATAGAGTACAGGAAAGAGATGGCAAAGGCAAAGCGGATGATCCTAAATGAGTCTGGGACCATATAGTGTTAATTTTAGGCAACAATGGTATGTTTTATGCTTTAGAGCAATTTTACTTCAATTTCTTTATAAGCCCAATATCAATATTCAGTTTAGCAATCACATCAACATGATAGTAAAATGTAAATAGAACATAAACATAAACAGTAGAAGACAAGCCAAGACAAGAGGACACAAGATGTGGCACCAGCGACGGACAAACCCCAATGTGGAGAAACTCTTGATCAATTCTTCTTATAGTCTTCAATAGTTCAGCAGAGAGAGATAGTACAATTTACAAATCTAATCATTTATAACAGCAACAAAAGAGCCCTAACCAGAAAAGTCAACATTGGTCAATAGGGCAAATTTGACCCTCAATAATTCGGTCAACTTCAGTCAACTTCGGCCTCCAAACAGCGTGATGAATCAACCCTCAAAACAGTGAAATTCAGCCTAGTTAAAGTCTGGTCAAATAGTCAACCTGCGGTCAGCCCTAACCATAGTCAACACTAGTCAAACAATCAACGGTTTGCCTCGATTTCTGTGCCAAGAAATGTGGTCTACCCAAACAGAAATTCCTCACACAAAAATGCAGTCAAACAAGTCAACGTTGTTGGTCAACGCTTGGTCAAACTGTCCATGAAATTCGGTCAACGATGGTCAACGCCCAAAAGAGAAAATTGCCCTTCTTTTCTTTGCACGTGTGGGAAGTGACGCTACCCAAATATGCGTACCCAATCAATGAGGAGAGAGAGAGATGTGTGAAGATGAGTGTGTCCAAATGAGGCTAAGACACCTTTTATTTATATGCAACGTTGAGGATGAATAGACGTGACCGCTGCGCTTCTGAGCCTATATGAGTTTGTTGGCCAACCTTGACAATTTGTCCATAATCAAAATAAATTCATAACTTCATTTGTACATGTCAGAATCGGATGATCTCTAGATCAATCCTAAACCTCTCAGAGAGAGGAATCCAAGAAAAATATCAGCCATCATAAATAAGATGACCCATGTGGACTTTGGCCCAAGTTGCCAATTTTAACATATAGTCTTGCATATATCTGGCAAGAATATTGCCAAAGAGATGTGGGATGCTCTCGCTCAACTATATCAGAATGCTTCCGAGCAACAGAAGATGTTCCTGAAGGAGAAGCTGAGAAACCTCGGGATGCATAAGGGTTAAGGCATTGATCCCTTTCTCACCAGAATTCAGGAAATTCGGGATCAACTTGCAGCTGTTGGGGAGGCGCCTCAACCTGCAGCGCTTGTGCATTTGGCCCTGAACAGTGTCTCCGAGGAATGGGAGATCTTCGTCCAAGGCATTTTGGGATGAGATACATTACTGGGGTGGGACGGGATGTGGTTAGACCTATAGCAGGAGGAGATGAGGTGAGCACTTGTGAAGACCTCCATTAGCGAAAGCAGCAATAAGGGTTCGAAGGAGGAAGAAAATATGGTCCTTGCATCAAAGGGTCTTAGTCAGGGACAGGGGAACAAGAAGAAAAAGGACCTATCTAATGTCAAGTGCTTCAGGTGTGGCATGTTTGGCCACTATAGTACTCAGTTTCCTCAAAGGAAGAAGGGCAAGTAGGAGAAGCAGGACCAAGCGGCAACATCCACAAGCATAGACAAGTTGTCCTCCAGGTTGGAGGAAGATTTTGCTATGTTTGCAGTTATACCTCCAGGAGTGAGGTGGGGCGATATGGCACTGTAGTCCAAAAGTTGTGCATATCTGAGCAGGGTCCTTTGAGGTGTCTTGCTCATGGATCATTACCTTGCTACAGAGGCCGCCCACATTATTCAGTAGCAAGATGGATTAATGTTAGTTGATGTAGTCGGATTCCAGAGTGACAATTGCAAACTAGCTGCAATTAGGTGTTGAGGAGCATAGAGCAGTGTTGGCAGCAGTGAAGGGTGGCACAAATGCAGAGTTAGCAGCAGTGCAAATTCTTCAGTGGACAGTGCAGTGGCTAGTAGCAATTAGGTGTTCAAGAGACAGATGTAGCACAAAGACAGTTGATTCAATATTTCGGATGTTTCTCAATTGCAGTGGCAGCAACAACAGATGAGAGGGAGTTGCAATGCAGATGCAGAGTTGGCAGTAGTATAGCAGTGTCAACAACATCACAGGTCCAGCATCAAAGTTGCGTAGTGGTTTGTGGGCAGTGGCCAAACATCAACAGTGTATGGAGGATGATGCAAACATAGGGTGTTGGAGGAGTCCAACACTAGAATACCCTCCTCACTAAGAGGGAGTGTTAGTTTTTGTAGCACCGAATGGTGTTCTAGTATCAACAGTTGTCAAAGAGGCTAAGAAACACTAGGACTCCTAACCCAAAAAAAGGTTTCAGGAAAATCCACCTATAGATTCCTTAATTAAGTTAATTAATCAGTACTTAAATTTTTCCTAAGTCTAACTTAGGAAAAATGATTAATTAATAGTAATTAATTGAGGAAGGTGAAATTTCTCTAGAAACTCACACGGATCGAATAGGAAATAATCTCAGCCATGAATTAAGATTTGATCTTGGCCGTTGGAGTCCCATAGTGAGATCATAAGAAAAAGTCGATGGGTAGATGGAGGAACACACTTGAGATCGTTTTCCTTGGGCAATTCGATTTCTCGGGAGAGTAGTAGCAGTTGTAGGAAGAGTTCGTGCCAGAGAAGGGAAACACAGACAGAGAGGGGCAGAAGCAGTGAGTCCGGAGGAAGTTTTCCAGTTCCGGAGAGTCAAAAAGAGGAGAGCGAGATTTTCTCTAGGAAGCAGTGCAAAGACTGCAGTTGCTTCAGAAGAGAAATTCGATCTAGCTAAAGGGGAAGACGTTTTCAGTTCCAGAGACCGGGAAGATTCTCCAAAGGGTCAGAGAAGCATTTTCCCAGTGAGTAGCAGGCAAGACAGCTAGATTGGCAGTCGATTCACGCAATGCGTGTGGCAGGCAGCGCTAGGGTGACGCAAAGCCTGTGCAGACCACTTGGATGGCTAGTTTTTCAGAGGTCAGACAGTGCAGGGATTGTTCAGAGAGGGTAAAATCCCTCAAAAAAAAAATTCCAATATTTCTATTAGATAGATTCGCCAGTCTGGCAATATTTATTGTACTCAGAATTTCTCAGTGTTGCTTAACAATAAAACTCGCAATTGCTGCACCGGTCTTCCCACATTGGGTTTTTCCGGGGACATTTGTCCAAAAACAATAGTGTTATAGTTTTGTGCGTGGGTGCCAGTATTTTCTCAGTTTTTAGTAGCTTTATTATGAAGATTGCAGTGTGATTAGTTCGTTGTTGTCACAGCAATAAACTACTTAATTAGTTAACAGTTAGAAGAATTAATTTCAATTGTTGCAATAGAATTCCAATGGTGAAATTTTCACATGGTATCAAAGCGAGTTTGACAGACAAGAAGCTCAGAAGCAGAAGAAGACAATTCATTGTTAAGAGTGAGCAGCAAGACGAATTTTTTGGGGGCTACGCAATGCCTATCCAGGGCATGTGAATTGCTTGAGCAGTTAGATTTTACAGTGCAGGGTTGCAAAAAAATCCGGCTTGCCAGATTGAGTGATTCCAGCAGGCAGAGGGAGCAACAATAGCTCAGATCTTCACTAGGCAAATTCCTTGTTTGGGCACAAAAGGGTTTTGCAACAGTTTGTAGTAGCAGAACCAGCATCGGGTGGAAGAGAAAGTGCACATACCAAAGAAAATTTCTCTCAAAGGATTTATAGCCTAGAAATCCAAATTTTCAATTGCAGTCGGCAGTAGCAGCAAGCAGATTGTCTCACTCCAAAAGGGGGTGCGAATAGCAAATTCAGTAGTCGAGCAGGTGAAAGAGGGAGTTTTTTGTTCTAGTTTCAGTGATGGCCATTGTTTGGCTTGAAGAACATGATAGGTTAGAGGGAGCCTCCAACTATGTCATCTGGAAAGCTAGGATGTCCTTCCTGCTAGATGAATTCGGCCTGAAGATTGTTAAATTGGCAACTAGGGCCAAACTCCATGTAGGTCGGCTTATTTAAGGCAGCTGATATTTTTATTGGATCCCTCTCGTCGAGAGGTGTAGGATTGATCCAAAGATCATCCGATTCCGATAAGTATTTATGGAGATATGAATTTATTTTGTTTATGTAATTGTTATCAAGCCGACCAGCTCTTATGTAGGCTCTATAAGCCCAACCGACGTGTCTATTCATCATCCTCGTTTTTGGTATAAATAGAAGAGGATTCGATGTTATTTGGTGACACATTCTTCATGTGATCTCCTCCTCTCCACGTCTTGGGTTTTTGGAGCAGGAGAGAGACACCATGAGAATGTACGCTGGCCTATGATGCCCTAGTTCTAACGCACAGCATACACAGTAAACGTGATACCATATACATAGCCACCATAGATGGAAGCCGGAGTAGAAGGGAGACACGCTAGATGGAAGCCGTTGTGATACGTTGCCTTAAGCCGCAATCAAATCTGAGAATCTGCTCCTAAAGAGCCGCAATCCGCATAAACATAATTCACTGGAAATGACACAACGCAACAACAGATATATATATACGCAAGCAACAACAATAGAGAGAAATATACGCAGACAGCAACAACAAATATATATATATATGCAAGCATGCAACGCAGCAAGGCAATATATACATGGATCACACGCAGCTCATACACAATCCTGGAAATATCTGATATATTATTGATGGTAACACGCAGTTCAGCCCTATACTCTACACATGGCTCAATACGCAGTCATGGCAGTAACTGAGATGTCATTCAAGGTGACACGCAACTCATATGTATCTGATATGTTATTAATGGTGACACACAGCTCATACGTAGTCCTGGAAATATCTGATATGCCATTGATGGTAACACACAGTTAATACGCAGTCATGGTAATATCTAATATGTTGTTCATGGTGAAACGCTATTCAAGGAAAACTGATACGCTATGGTGAAACCCTATACGTTGTACATAAACCTAAGTTAATACGCTGCAAAAGGAGACTTCTACACACAGTCAACGTGATGCCATCTACACTGATCCATGATGAAGATATATATGTGTTGATCTAAAGACACCTACGTTGTACATGATGATACAGTGATGAAGATATATACACCGATCCGTGAGACACCTACACTGTACATGTTCATATGTTGTCATGATAACAACATGATACACTGGTTCATGGAGAAACTCTATACACTATAATAGAGACCTGTAAACGTTGTAATGGAAAATTGTTAACACATGAAGACCTATTAACGCAGTAAGAAGGATAGGTTAAGAAGTATGCTTAATAGGATTTATACCCTAGTTGCTTTGCTAGGCTGCAAGCCATAGCAAGCAGCTGAGGCTGATATCAACAGAAGCAAATTATTGCAGCATGATGAAGCAACGAGAAGACAAAGGAAGCAGCGTGATCGGTAGTACTATGAGATCATGTGCATGGGCAATACAATGATACATGGAGCAAAGGAAGTAGCATAAGGATGATGCACATTAGCAAGAGTAGCAGCATGATGATGGATAAGATCATGGACATGGGCAGCAGGATGACTATCATGATTAGTACAGCGTGGTGCAGTACACTGTAAGGTACCGCAAATGGACGAGATGCAGAATGATGATAGGTGAAGGAGTCACCTTGAATATCAGTTGAAGCAGGATGTCTTCAACTGATCTCATCGTTATAGGAGATGATCTATGCTTAGATCTAGATAAGTCAAAGTGTTGACTTCTATTGTAAATGTACTCTCTCTCTCTCTCTGCTGAACTTTGAAGATAAAAGAAGATTTGATCAAAGGGTTTCCCCACACATTGTGGGGTTTGTCCCTGGCTCGCGCCATATCTTGTGTCATCTTGTCTTGTCTTGTCTTCTACATTTTATATTTATGTTCTATCTACAATTTATCGTAATGTTGATGTGATTGCTAACTGTGAAAATTTAAATAAATTGCTCTAGCATAGAACATACCTAATCTTAACAAAGATCTATATAGAGAATGTTATGGCAGTACCGACCGATGCAAATTAGCTCAGAGAGTACAAGAAAGAGATGGCAAAGGCGACGCAGATGATCTTGGTGGAGTCTGGGACCATATAGTCTCACATATATCTGGCAATACTACTACCAAGGAGATGTGGGATGCTCTCGCTCAGCTATATCATAATCCTTCCTAGCAGCAAAAGATGTTCCTGAAGGAGAAGTTGAGAAACCTCAAGATGCATAAGGGTGAAGGCATTGATCCCTTTCTCACAGAATTCGGGAAATCCAAGATCAGCTTGCAGCCTTTGGGGAGGCACCTCAACCTACATAGCTTGTGCATTTGGCCATGAACAATGTCTCCAAGGAATGGGAGATCTTCGTCCAAGGCATTTTGGGATGAGATACATTACCAGGGTGGGGCAAGATGTGGTCAAACCTACAGCAGAAGTAAATGAGGCGAGCACTAGTGAAGACCTCCATCAGTAGAAGCATCAGTAAGAGTGAGAAGGGTGAGGAGGAGGAAGAAAATGTGGCCCTTGCATCAAAGGGCCCCAGTTAGGGGCAGGGGGGCAAGAAGAAAAAGAAGGACCTATCTAAGGTCGAGCGCTTTAGGTGTGGCGAGTATGGCCACTACAGTATTTAGTGTCCTCAAAGGAAGAAGGACAAGCAGGAGATGTAGAACCAAGCGGGAGCATCCGCAGAGATAGATAAGTTGTCCTCCAAGTTGGAGGAAGATTTTGCTATGTTTGCAGTTATACCTCTAGAATGAGGTGGGACAATATGGAGTTGTAGTCCCAGAGTTACGTAGATTTGGGCAGGGTCCTTTCAGGTGTCTTCCTCGTGGATCATTACCTTGCTACAGGGGCCCACAGTATTCAATGGCAAGATGGATCAGTCTCAGTTGATGCAGTCAGATTCCAGAGTGACAGTTGCAGACTAGTTGCAGTCAAGTGTTGAGCACTGCAAAGCAGTGTTGGCAGTAGTGCAGGGTGGCACAGATGTAGAGTCAGCAACAACGCGGATTATTCAGTGGACAATGTACTGACTAGTAGCAGTCAGGTGCTCAGGAGAGAGATGCAGCACAGAGAGTTGATTTAGTACTTTGGATGCTTCTCAGTTGCAGTAGTAGCAGCGACATATGAGAGGGAGCTGCCGAGCAGATGCACAGTTGGAAGCAGTATCGCAATGTCAGCAGCCGCACAGATGCAACATCAGAGTTGCGCAGTGTTTGGTGGGCAGCGGCCAGACATCAACAACGTATGGAGGATGATGCAAAAAGATGGGTGTTGGAGAAATTCAACACTAGAACACCTTCCTTGCTAAGAGGGAGTGTTAGTTTTTGTAGCATCGAATGGTATTCTAGTCTCGACAGTTGTCAGAGAGGCTAAGAAACACTACGACTCCATAACCCAGAAAAAGGTTTCAGGAAAATCCACTTAGAGATGTCTTAATTAAGTTAATTAATTAGCAATTAAATTTTTCCTAAGTCTAACTTAGGGAAAATGATTAATTAACAATAATTAATTGAGGAAGGTGAAATTTCTCTAGAAACTCACACAGATCGACTAGGAAATAATCTCAACCATTGATTAAGATTTAATCTTGCCCATTGGAGTCCCACAGTGACATTATAAAAAAATGTCGATGGGTAGATGGAGAAACACACTTGAGATCATTTTCCTTGGGCAGTTCAATTTCTTAGAGAGCAGCAGCAGTTTCCGGAAAAGTTCGAGCCAGAGAAGGGAAACAGAGACAAAGAGGGGCAGAAGCAGTGAGTCTGGAGTAATTTTTCCAGTTCTGGAGAATCAGAAAGAGGAGGCCAAGATTTTCTCCAGGAAGCAGCACAGGGATTGCGCAGTTGCTTCAGGAGAGCAGTTTGATCTAGCTGAAGGGGAAGATATTTTTAGTTCCATAGGTCAGGAAGATTTTCCAGAGGGCCAGAGAAGCATTTTCCCAGTCATCAGCAGGCAGAATTGCTAGATTGGTAGTCGATTCAGGCAGTGTGTGTGGCAGGCAGCTAGGGTGAAGCAGAGCCTGCGCAAACCACTTGGACAGTTAGCTTTTTAGAGGTCATATAGTGTTGGGAATGCTCGGAGAGAGGGCGAAATCCCTTACAAAACTTTTGCCAGTTTTTCTCTTGGATAGGTTCGTCAATTTGGTGATATTTATTGTACTCAGAATTTCTCATTGCTGCTTAATAATAAAAACCCTCAGTTGTTGCACCGGTTTTCCCACATTGGGTTTTTCTAAGGAAATTTGTCCAAAAACAACAGTGTGATAATTTTGTTTGTGTGTGCCAATATTTTCTCAGTTTCCAGTATTTTCATTTATGAAGATTGTAGTGTGATTAATTTGTTGTTGCCGTAGCAATACACTGCTTAATTAATTAACAATTAGAAGAATTAATTCCAATTGTTGCAATAGAATTTCAATGGTGAAATTTTCACATGGTATTAGAGCAAATTTCACAGATGGGAAGCTCAGAAGCGGAAGATGAAAAATTGTTGTTCAGAGGGAGAGGTAGAACCAATTTTCTAGGGATTGCGCAGTGCTTAGCCAAGTAGTGTGAATTGCTTGAGCAGTTTGATTTTTCATTGCAGGGTTGCAGAAAAATTCAGCTTTCCAAATTGAGTGATTCCAGCAGGTAGAGGGAACAGCATTAGTTTAGATTTTCATTGGGCAAATTCATTGTTTGGGCGCAGAATGGTTTTGTAGCAGTTTGTTGTAGCAAAATTAGCGTCGGGTGGAAGAGAAAGTGCACATACCAAATGAAATTTCTCTCAGAGGGTTTCTAGCCTAGAAATCCAAATTTCCAATTGCAGTCTGCAGTAACTGCAAGCAGATTGTCTCACTCCAGAAGAGAGTGCAAATAGCAGATTCAGTAGCCGAGCAGGTGAAAGAGGGAGTTTTTTGTTCTAGTTTCAAAGATGGCCACAATAGTTGTGGTAGCAAATCAAGGGTGGAAATGTGTTCCAAGGTCGAAGGTAGAGCCACTTCCAGGTGGTTATGTGAGAATACCTCCCTCGCTTAGAGGGAGTGTTGATGTTTTGGATAGCATCGGGAGGATTCTCACATGTGGGGCAAGGGGGCTAAGTGATGGGGATTTGCACCTATAGACCCATGGTATTCTGATGTTCCATGGTATAGACCCATGTTATTTTGACAACTCATGGTATATACCTGTCGTATTGCAACCTTTGGAAAAGTATAAGTGCAAGTGTGAGTGACTCATTCTTGTGGCTTAGCAAGAGAGCCAAGAGGGCATATGTTGAGTCGAGAGGACCGAGCAGGGCCTAGTTGGGTCAAGGGGGCCTATGGTAGGCCTTAGATCTGTGGAGGGCAACAAGGGCTAGAGGTAGGCCTTACATCTATGGAGGGTTGAGAATCTTGTGGAGCACAATGAGTAAGAGCACAAAGATATGCAGGGGCACAAGACATTGAGAGACAGATTCTCTCATGCAAGAGATTTGCATGAGTAATATTGCAGGTTTGTTGTGAGTGAAATACTTAGTTGTTGATTCCAATGAAAGAGCACAAAGCAGCAAAGGAGATCCAAAATTGCCAGATTGAGGATGGATCAACAACTTGATCCACTAGATCAAATCTAGGGTAATTGTTGTATGTGTAATTTCCTTGAGGGCCATTATCTCAGTAAGGAAACCCGAGTAGGCTCTGAGAAGAATTTAATGAAGAATTGTTGATTGGGCAAAACTTGTGTGTAATATGTTACTGTGCATTGTCAGTTTTATGAGTTTTGTTGTGCAACATTTCTTTTTGGTTAGACACATCAATGTGTTTTAGTTCATTAGCTCTATAAAGTTAATAGGAAACTTGTGAAAAATCCTTGAATGCAACAACTGGAAATTATTCTCCTAACTGAATGTAGTTTAGTTGTCCTTTGTTAATTTTTAGCGACAAATAACGAATAATTCACTAATGCATTCTTCACAACAAAAACGCTACGGAAATATAAAATACAAAAATAAGGAATAGATACACACACAATAAAATAGACACCATTGTTTTTAGACAATTGTCCCTGGAGAAACCCCAAAGGGAAAACCAGTGCAGCAGATGAGGGTTTTATTATTATGCAGCAATTTGAGAGTACAATAAATTGGATGCCTTTTACTAGAAATCCTTCAGTAAATACTAATCACAACTGGCAAAATATGCCCGAGATAAAATATTCTCCTCTGCAAGCCAACTCGGCCTCTCTCCAGCCACTTGCACTTCCCAGCGACTCGCACTGTTGGACTGGAAATGCGTAGATCTGGCCTCTGAAAATTCTTAGTCTCGGATCTGCCTCCAGGTGAGACGTCTAGCCTCCCTCTGCCTCTGGAACCAATTCGCTCTGCCTTTCAGACCCTGATCCGTCTATTGAAAACTAAAACAAGCTTCTTCCAGCAATTGGCACTAGGGTTTTTGGCTATTCGCACTGCTTCGTACGACCTCCTCTACAAATAACTCAACCTCCTCTTTCTTGCCTCCTAGACACTTGAAATATTGAGAAAATTTTCCTCTGGAATATTTGGTCCCAAATCTCCATTGTTCCCTCTCTCTGATGCTCTTCCCTAGCTTCAACTAGACCCTTGTTGAATACTGCAACCTAGGTAGTCGAACTACTCATCTGTAAATTGATCTCTAATGCTCCCTTCTCCAAGCCCGCGACTTGCTCTTATAATCTTATGTTGGACAACCAACGCACAAGATCTAATCTCGATCAATGGCTTAGATCACTTTGACTCCGTCAATAGAAGTATCTAGAGCAAAATCGAATTGCCTTAATTAATTAATTCTAACTAACCAACTTCCCTAAGTTAGACTTAGGAAATAATTAAATTATTGGCTAATTAATTTAATTTAGGTGTTTCCCAAGCTTATCTCGCGAAACCTTTTCTGGGTTTTGGAGATCTCATGTTCTTTAGCCTCTCAGCATCATTTGGGACTAGAAGACATGTACATTGCTACCAAATCCACCAAAAACTAACACTCTCTCTTAGCGAGGAAAGCGCTCTTCTCATCTGTTATCTGAAGTAGACAAACTTGGCTCTCCGTAGAGCATTCGTGAGTATATCAGCGACCTATTGATATGTGGGAACATGTTGTAGTTAGTTGTCAAACTAATCCACACTGCACACAATCTCTGATGAAGTGGTATCGTATGTCGATATGCTTTGACCTATCATGGAACACTAGATCCTCAGAGTCTGATGCAACGTTGACTATCGCAGTAGATATTGGTCACCTCCATCTTCTCACTGAACAAACTCACTAGCAGCTTCTAAAGCCAAATAGCTTTGCATGTGTCCATGTTTGCTGCCATGTACTCTGCCTCTGCAAAGCTTAGTGCCATGGACTTGTGCTTCCTACTGCACCAAGACACAACCCCTGATCCAACGCTAAAGCAACACCCTGATGTGACTTCTCAATCCACTAAACTGTCTGCCCAATCTACATTTGTATAACCACATAACTTGATATCGTCACCTCGAGTATACCTCAACCCATAATCGATTGTGCCATGCAAGTACCTCAATATCGTCGTTGTCCAGTGCACTCTATTAGGTCCCACCATAAACTGACTGAGAGTGTTGACTGTGAAGCAAAGGCCTAGCTCAGTGTTGACTAGATACATGAGCAAACCTATGAGTTTGCTATACAAGGTTGGGTCCACGTCCTCATCCCCTGATGCATCTATCTTCCTCCACTTAGTAATCATAGGCATGGACATAGGCCTACAATCCTGCATCCTAAACCTTTTCAAGGTCTCTGTAGTGTATCTCCCTTGGCCAAGGAAGATCTCCCCGTCCCTCTGCCATACCTCTAGGCCTAGGAAGTAATGCATCAATCCTACTTGCTTCATGTCAAACTCTGCTACCAGGTTCCTCTTGCAGTCCTCTATGAGCCCTGATGATCCTGTCAGAAAGAGGTCATCCACATACAACACTAGGATGAGTGATCCAGATTTATGAAGGAATGAAATGAAATACAGATATAAACATAAAGACAGAGATACAGCGAAAACAAAACTTCAATTCATTAATAACAAAAGAACTGAAAATTGTTTACATGCAGAATGGAAATAAACTAGCTCAGGCGATAGTAGTTTATCTCTGAGAACAGATGTGGCAGCGACATGCCTTCTAAACGGTGTTACAATGAGACTCGAAGGCATATTTATTATTGAGAAACAATGGAAAACCCTTAACATCCAAAAACCTAACCCTAGGAGATGAAGCACCAAAAGTTAGTGGGCCCTGGTGGGGTAAATTGGTACATCAACTTCCCAAGGTCGTAACTTTGGCATACGATCTTCGTTTGACACGTACAATACCTCGTTAAAAAGATCTATCTGAGGAATACAACTTTCGATTGCAAACCTCTGCCACAAACTATGGGTTTTCCCATTTTCCAAAAAAAATTCTCCATGAGATGGGGAAATTTCTGTTGAACTTGATCCCTGGTGAGCCACTTGCCTTCATGCAGGAGTTGACCAGCGTTGACAACCCAATACAGTTGGATCTTCTGCTGGCGAGTGTTCTTGATCTGCATGTCGATGATCCGATCAGTTGTGCCCTGTTCCATGCAGTCTGGGTTTAGCTTTGTTGGTGCGAGTTGTTCTGCAACGTCAAATGTGTCCAGTAATGGTGGGAAGTATGGTCGAAGGTGTGAAAAATCTAAAAATGCCAAATCCTACTGAAGCAACTGATAATATTTCTTCTATCTGTTAATTTACTGAAACAAATTATTTGTAGTTGTCTACAGAAAATATCGAAATACATACACTGCAGTCTTCACAAATTAATTACTACGGAAAATAAATGTAAGGAAAATACTAGCACAACGATAACAAATTAACGCAGTTATTTTTGGAAAATTGTCCCCGGAAATCCCAATGTGGGAAAACCGATGCAGTAGATGAGGGTTTCTTTTATTATTCTTCAGCAAAATCTCATGTACCATCTACGGATAGAAGAATAGACGAAGAATCACTAAGAAAAATTTTACAAACAAATTTCTTCGCTCCACAGTGAATTTCTGACACTTGAGAGGACCTGTTGCCCTCACGCTATCCACACTGTGTCACCCTCTACGCAATGATTGCATTGTCCCGTGTCACTACCTCTGCGTGAGTGATCTACGTCCCTCTTCTGCGTTGCCTCTTCCTGTCGTTTCCTGCACTCTCGACTATTGTTGATACCCTCTCTCCCTCACCTGCAACTCACCCTGTGATTCGATTTCTTCTTGTCGAACTTCAGCTAGTGAGAAAATCGATCTACTTGGGCAACTGAGTATTTTCCTGGTGTATCTTCCAAATGGCCATCAAAGTCCTTATAATCTTCTTGTCGAATAATCAACGGCCCAGATTAAATTCTAATCAATGGCTCAAATCATATTGACTCAATCTTCATCTTTTTCCTAGAAGATTCACACCTACTTTTATTAATACCCTTTAATTATTTTAATTTCCTAAGTTTAGACTTAGGCATCCATTAAAAATAATTAATTATTTTAATAAAACTGTCTCCAGATGGAATTTCCCAAAACGATTCTGGGTATTCTGGAATACATGTATCCTAGCCTCCCTGCAAATTTTTAGGCTTAGAGCACATTTGATGCTACCAGAAATCAACACTCCCTCTTAGCGAGGAATGTGCTCTAGTAATGCAACCTGCTGAAGCATTACCCTGACTTTGTATCATCTCCCTCTGGTTGCTGATGTCTGACATCATTGTCCACCAACTATTATGCAAATGTTGCATCTGTGTTGTTGTTGTCCCTACAGACTGCTGCCAACTACTGCATCTGCACTGCAACTCCCTCTCATCTGTTGTTGCTGCAACAGAGAAACCATCTATTTCTGCTATTAAAACGGGTTCTCTACCATACCCATCTTCTCCCTAAACTGGATGAACTTAGCTCTTCCTAGAGCCTTTGTCACTATGTCTGCTACCTAATCTCCTATAGGGACATACTACAACTATACTGCCCCACGCTGAACACAGTCTCTGATAAAGTGACATCTGATATCAATTGGTTTCGTACGATCATGAAATACTGGAATCTCGGAGAGTTTGATACAACTCTGATTATCGCAGTAAACACCAGTCGCTTCCATCCTCTTCTTGAACAGACTTACAAGCAGTTTTTTAAGCCATATGGCTTCGCACGTAGTTGTGTTGGCCGCCATATATTTTGTTTATGCTGAGCTCAGAGCTACCGACTTTTGCTTCCTGCTACACCAAGAGATCATTCCCAATCCAACGCTTAAGCAATACCCGGAGTACTTTTCCAATCTACTGAACTACCTGCCCAATCTGCATCTGTGAATCCGCTCAATCTAAAGACATCTCCTCAGGTGTATTTCAACCCATATACAACTATTCCACGCACATATCTAAGAATGTACCTAGCTGCTGCCGAATTTACCCTTTTCAGTTTCACCATGAACTGACCAAGGATGTTGAAGCAAAACAAATGTCTAGCCTAGTGTTGACCAGATACATGTGCGACCCAATGAGTTGTCTGTACAACATGGGGTCCACTTCCTTGTCTCTTGATGCATCTATTTTCTTCCAGTTGGTGATCATAGGCATGGCCATGGGCCGGCAATCCTGCATTTTGAATCTCTTCTGAATCTCTGTAGCATATCTTCCTTGCCCAAGGAAGATCTCCCCATTCTTCTGCCAAACTTCCAACCCTAGAAAATAATGCATCAACTCCATATCCTTCATGTCGAATTCTGCTTCAAGATTCTTCTTGCAATCCTTAATGAGCCTAGATGACCCTGTTAGAAATAAGTCATTTATATATAAAACCAAAATACGTGGTTCATTCTCCACCATTAGATAGTGGATATTGGGATCAGCATCACTCTTGATGAATCCCAACTGCTGCAAGTAACTATCAATCTAACCATACCATGCTCTAGGTGCCTGCTTGAGCCCATACAGGGCTTTCTTTAACCTAGCTACTGGGGCGAAGGTTTCCTCATAGTCTATTCCTTCCTTTTGGGCATACCCCTTTACCACAAACCTAGCCTTATACTTCTCTATACTTCCATCTGCAACGTACTTATCTTGTAGATCCACCTTGACCCTACAACCGATCTATCATCTAGTCTAGGTACCACTTCCAAGAGATCATTTGTCATGATAGAACTGTACTCTTCTACCATGGCATCCACCCAAACTTGGTGTTGTATGGCTTCCTAAAAACTAGAGGGTTCTTCAACATGTGCTACCAAGGCTTGGTACCTATCAGGTTGTCTACGTTGCCTCTTGTCGATTCTAGGAGCTCCGACAAACTCCTCTGCATCCCTCAGCGCCTATCGTACTTCCTTGTTGGTTCTACCACTGGTGGTGGGAGGCTCAATCAAATCCTCCTCCTGTTCATGTTGTTCCATCTGCTGAGAACTACCTGGGTCTAATGGAACTGCTCACTGATCTTTTGTTGGCATCTCTCGAGATTTTCTGAAAGTTATATCTTCCATGAACTTTGCATCTCGTCTTAGTACAATTTTCCTGTTGCTTAGAATGTAGATTTTGTATGCTTTTGAGGTCTCGCTATACCCTACGAGGTACCCCTTTTCTGCAGTTTGATCCAACTTACTACGCTTCTCATCGGGAATGTGACAATATGCCACACTTCCAAATATCCTAAGATGACTCACCTCCGACTTTTTTTCCTGTGAAGACTCCTTTAGGTATTTTCTTCCCCAATGCTCTATGAGGAATTCTATTCTGGATATACACCGTTGTGTTGTATGCCTTTGCCCATAAGAATCTAGGCAAGTCCTAGTCATATAACATAGTTTTTTCTACCCCGAAAATTGTTGTATTCTGCTCCGCTACTCCATTCTGATGTGGATTGCATGGAGTTGTCCACACTCTTTTGATGCCCTCCTTTGCGCAAAAATCTGTGAAGTTTTTATCTGTATATTCTCCACCATTATCTAAACGCAATACCTTTATCTTTTTCCCTGTCATGTTTTCTACGAGAGCCTTAAACTCTCTAAACCGATCAAAAACCTCATCCTTGGGCTTTAAGAAATAGATCTAGGTTTCTCTAGAGTGACCATCAATAAAGGTGACAAAGTACTTGCCACCACTAAGAGCTTTCGTGGACATCGGACCACAAATATCTGAGTGTATCAATCCCAACGCACCTCTTGCTCTGTTGTCACTTCTGGGAAAAGTTGCCTTAGCGTATTTCCCTAGTACGCATCCTCTACACACATCATCATTCTTAGTACTGAGACTGGAACTCCTATAACAGTCTCTCTGAGCATCCTCAGTGCTCCATGGTGTAAGTGTCCCATTCACCTGTGCCATAGTTCATTCAGTTCCTTTTCACCATTACGATTATTGCCTATCAATGCCATTGGAGATTCGAGCTGCAATCTATATAGTCTATTACTTCGAGCTCCAATTTGTCTCTTCTTCTTCCAGCTGGGATGTTTGACATACACCTTCCTTCCAATGAAATATACATCGTACCCCTTGTCCTATAATTGGGACACTGAAATTAGATTCATTCCTGACCCCGGCACATGCAGCGCATTAGTGGCTCTTATGTTGGTCCTTGCTTTCGTCTGAAATGCTATGTTGTCTCTCCCTACTGGAGTACACTTCGTTTTGTTTCCCATAGTGATTTGGATGTCCATCTGCTCTTCTTGATAGCTAGAGAAGTCCTCGCATACTCTAGTCATGTGAGATGAAGCCCCGCTATCAATATATCAAACACCTGCTAATGCTGAACTTGACAAACATGTGAATTCTTCTTCCAATCTGGAAGATAATACATCTTGACTATCTATGTTGTTTTGTACTATTCTCCTTCTCAACATTGTACTTACTACTGCAAGACATTGTTTTAGTTGGAGATCTGCTCTGCAAAAGAACCACAGTTGCTCCCTCTGCCTCTGACAACCCTTCAATCTAGAGATTGATTCTCTGCCAGCTCACTCAGAGATTTAACTCTCCCTCGAAATATTACCTGCCTAACCCAAGGACTGTGCAGCCATCTGGGGACTTCGAGCAGCTGCTTACACAGCGCTACACTGCTCCCTTTTCTTTTGTACTAGATCTTTCCTGCCTCTTGTCTATGCTCTGATACCATGTCAAAATCTAGAAATTCCAAATCCTATAACAGCAACTGATAATATTTCTTCTATTTGTTAATTTACTTAAACAAATTATTTGCAGTGGTCTACGGCAAATATTGAAATACATAAACTGCATTCTTCACAAATTAATTACTGCGGAAAATAAATGTAAGGAAAATACTAGAACAACAATAACACATTAACACAGTTATTTTTGGACAATTGTCCCTGGAAAAACACAATGTGGGAAAATCGGTGCAACAAATGAGGGTTTCTTTTATTATTCTTTAGCAAAATCTCATGTACAATCTATGGATAGCAGAATAGAAGAAGAATCACTGAGAAAAAGTTTATAAACAAATTTCTCCGCTCCACAGTGATTTTCTGACACCTGAGAGGACCTGCTACCTCACACTAGCCACACTGCGTCACCCTCTGCGTAGTGACTGTGTTGTCCCTGCGCCACTGCCTCTGCATGTGTGCTCTACATCCCTCTTCTGCGGTGCCTCTTCCTGTCGTTTCTTGCACTCTCGACGATTGTTGATACCCTCTCTCCCTCACCTGCAACTCACCCTCTGATTCGATTTCCTCTTGCCGAACTTCAACCAGTGAGAAAATCGATCTACTTGGGCAACTGAGTATCTACCTAATGTATCTTCCAAATGCCCATCGAAGTCCTTATAATCTTCTCATTGAATAATCAACGGCCTAGATTAAATTCTAATCAATGGCTCAGATCATATTGACTCGATCTCCGTCTTTTTCTAGAATATTCACACCCAGTTTTATTAATACCCTTTAATTATTTTAATTTCCTAAGTTTAGACTTAGGCATCCATTAAAATTAATTAATTATTTTAATAAAACTGACTTTGGGTGGAATTTCCCAAAACGATTTCTGGGTATTCTAGAATACATGCGTCCTAGCCTCCTTGCAAATTTTGAGGCTTAGAGCACATCCGATGCTACCAAAAATCAACATAAGGCGGTCCACATTAAACACTAGGTGCAGGCCAAGGAATGGGGGAATGCCGAGCTCAAAAGCATTGTCTCCCACAGCCTTAGTGATGGTGTATGGCCCATATCGGAGTGGTTTGAGCTTCTGATGGGCTCTCATAAGGCAGTGTTTTTGCAAATGCAACCAAACTTTGTCGCCACCTGGAACTTGTGTGGCACTCGATGTTGATCATGTCGCTGCTTGTACTTGGCATTTAGACTTATCCAAGATGTTGTGCACCTGCTGGCGGATGTGTTGGATGCGTTCAATAAACCAAGTTGTTTTACTGGCCTCAAACTGTACATATGTGGATTATCTGTGTCGTCGCATGAGGCATGGCAACATCAATCGGACACAATAGTTGAAAACCCAAACCCACTTGAAAAGGGTTGTGGCTAGTCAAGCTATGGAGAGCTATGTTATAGTTGTGTTGGACATAAGGAAGCCTCTCATGCCAGGTCTGTGGATGCTTGGAGTTGTACATGTGTAGTATGTACACTATACCCTGTGACGACCTTTGTCTGGCCATCAGTCTAGGGATGGAATGCAATCCCATTGGTGAGCTTAGCATCCAATAATGTGCTTAGGAACCTGCTATCTTGATCTGATATAATGGTCTGCGAGATTCCAAAATGTACCCATGCTCGTTCAACGAAGAGTTTATCAGTCCTCTATTGTGATACTCTTCTTGCAAGCCGACAATATGGCCATCTTAGAAAATTTGTCAACAGCCACAAATACATAGTAATTACCATGCTTGGTAGAAGGGAGGCCCAACAGATAGTCCATGGAGATGGATTCCGGCCTCCAGGATTGGCTGGGAGTAGGCAGAGGCATGTATAGGCCTTGATTCTTAATGGTTAGCAATGGCACAGGCAGTGCAGGAACTGATATATTTTCCAACATCCTATCGAAGTTTTGGCCAATAAAAATACTTTTGTAGTACGGCCACAATTTTCTCCATGCCGAAGTGTCCTGTGACCCGACTGTAGTGCGCCTTCCAAATAAATTTGGCATGTTCGCTTGAAGGAACAAAAAATGGTGGCCCAGGTACCATAATAATGTGTCCTGGAGGTGGAAATCTGGAACTTGCTTGCCATCCACTAGCATCTAGTAAGTGATGGCGAACTTTGGATCATTCTTGTACAGTTGCGGCCATCCTGAGGTCTCATGGCCACAAGAGTTGAAAACAGTAGTTAGTGCTGCAATTGGGGGTCGACTGAGGCAATCTGCAACATGAATGGTGCTGCCCTTTTTGTACTTAATGTTCAAATAGAATTGTTGCAGATATGTAGACCACCTCTGATGGCAATCATTCCGCAACTTCCCTTGTCTGTATAAACTGAAGAAGTTGGTGTTTTGTGTGGATAACCATTTCCTTCCCCATAATGTAATGTTTCCATTGTCGGCAACCCAACACGATAGATTACATCTCTTTATCATAGGTGGGGTACTTCCGAAATGTACTTCCTAGACTCGTAAATTTGGCATATGATCTATGATTGACGCATGCAATACCTCATTAAAAAAATCTACTTGAGGACTACAACTTTCAACTGCAAACACTAGCTGCAATTTGTGGGTTTGCCCGTTTTCCAAAAAAAGGTTGTTTAGGGCCTCAAAACGGCTATGGAAGTTCAAAACCCGAAAAACTGCCAAAAATAGTAAATTGTGCTACAATTACAGAAACTAAAAAAAACAATAGTGGGGGTACAAGTGGAACAGGCAGGAGGCCATCAATATCCACCTGGATCAATGAGTGGCTCTCCCTCTACGATCAGATAGCAAAGGTTGGAATCTACATCACTCTTGACGAATCCCATCTGCAGCAAGTAGTTGTCAATCTGACCATACCATGTCCTGGGTGTTGATTTCTAGTAGCATCGGATGTGCTCGAAGTCTCAAAATTTAGACACATGCATTCTCCAATACCCAGAATCCGTTTTGGGAACTTCTACACAGAGAGTTTTATTAAAATAATTAATTATTTTTAATGGGACCCTAAGTCTAAACTTAGGAAATTAAAATAATTAATGGG
Organism: Pinus taeda; assembly: GCA_000404065.3. Taxonomy (NCBI): domain Eukaryota; kingdom Viridiplantae; phylum Streptophyta; class Pinopsida; order Pinales; family Pinaceae; genus Pinus; species Pinus taeda. Next base: position 239,207 of record APFE031653850.1, read on the forward strand.
TATTAATCTAAACTGTGGGTGTAACTTCTAGAAGAAGACAAAGATCAAGCCAAAATGAGCTAACCCAATTGATTAGAAGTTAATCTGGGTCGTTGGTTGTCCAACAAAAAGATATAAGAAGAGGCTTGAGGGGCACTTGGAGAACACACAGAGGGGAGATTAGAAGTTCGATTTTCTGAAGCAGAGTAGCTGCCGGAGAGATTTTCGATAGTGATCTTTTGCAGTGAGGGGCAAGGATAGTATCCGAAGGGAAATCTTTCTCGATCAGAAAATTACTCAGCAGAGGAGGCAGAGAGAGATTTGGGAGAGGCAACGCAAAGCCAGAAGGGGCTCACGCAGGGCCACACAGAGGCAGCGTAAGCTGACGCATAGGCAACACAAAGGCTCGAGGAAGTCTGAAAATTCGTTGGGGAGATCGATTTCTGAGCTGGAAGGCGGGTTGTGAGACTGGGAGAGCAGAAAGCAGAATCTCAGAAGGGATGACGCTGTCCCCAGAGGGTGTGACGTTCGGCTGACGCAGTGACTGCGTAGAGGCAGCCAGGGGCAACTCATTCAGTGGCCGGATCAGCCAAGATTTCTAGTGATAGTGTGAGGTAACCTCACTTATCTTTTTGTCAATGATATTCTCTGTAACTGGATTGTCGGGAAGGCATCCAAAGATGGTATTCAGAAATTACAACTGCATAATAATAAGAGTTGTTGCACCGGTTTTCCCGCATTGGGTTTTTCCGTGGACATTTGTCCAAAAATAACTATGTAGATATGTTGTATTTCTTTCTTGTTCAGTTTCTTGTTTCTGCTTATAAATTTAAATGATGTAGGTTGCAATGTATTTGTTTCAGTGTTTACTGTAGGAAGCAGTAAATAATTTGGTTCAGTAATTAACAAGTAGGAGAAACATAATCAGTTGTTGCAGTAGCGATTCAGGATTCTGAATTTTTACATGGTATCGAAGCTACAGGTGAAATAAGAGAACAATGTTGGAAGAGCCCAGCGCTGAAGGAAGAAGGGAGTTAGAAATTCCTGCAAGAGGCAGCAATTCGAATCCCCAGATGGATTGTGCAGTTCCGACTAGGAGGGCAAGATTTTCATCGTAAATCTCTCTCAAAGTGAGTCAACGGAGAGGTAGGATTTCCAAATCAAGATTTGTTAGCGGCATAAGGAGCAGCACAGCAGAGTAGTCCCTGGTGTAACGTAGTTTTCTACAGGCAATTGCTGGGCAGAAAAACGTCAGAAGAAAGGAGAGACACTCGAGGGAATTTCTTCCTCAAAGAATTCCTAGCCAGGGAATTTGAATTCTCATTTGCTAAGCAGCCGCAGGAGAGAGGAGGTCATTCGACTTTTTCGATTGGTAGAGATGGTAGCCAGTGGGTTGAGAGATCAAAGATCGGTTGGATGGTGCATCCAACTATGTGATTTGGAAGGCAAGGATGTCGTGCCTTCTGGATTAGCATTTTCTCAAGGCCTATGTTGACAGTGTGGTAGTTATGCCAGCGGAGCCAAATGTACTCAAGAAGTACAAGGGAGAGATGGCGAAGACAAAGTGAATGATCCTCAACGAAGTGAAGGATCATGTAGTCTGTCATATCATTGGCAGAGGGGCTGCCAAAGAGATGTGAGATGCATTGTCGATGTTGTACAAAGGATCTTCCGAGCGCCGAAGATGTACTTAAAGCAGAAGATGAGATCTCTACAGATGCAGAAGGGGGAGTGCATTGATCCGTTCCTCACTAAGCTTCGGGAGACCCGAAATGAGCTGACAATTATGGGGTCAACACCTTAAGGTTCCAAGATGGTAAAATGGACCCTAAATTCAGTATCTGAGCTGTGGAAAGTCTTTGTCCAGAGCATCCTGGGCAGGGCGAATTTGGCAAACTGGGATGAAATGTGAGCAACTCTTAAGCAAAAGGAGCTGAGGAGAGACTTGGTCAAGTGTAAACTTGATGGAAGCAGTAGCAGTGGGTCGAAGCCCAAGGAGGAGGAAGAGAATGCAACCCTTGCATCCAAGGGACAACAGGGGCAACGGAAGAAGAAGAAATATGTTTCGAAGATCAAATGGTTCAGGTGTGGTGAATTCGGTCACTATGCAACATAGTGTCCTCTCAAGAAGAAGGACAAAGATGGGAAGCATGATCCGAAGGTTGCAGTTGCGAAGATTGAAGAGGAGGAGTTCGCCATCACAACCCAAGCATCTCCAAGAGGGAGGTGGGGTGATTTAGAGTTGTAGTTTGAAAGGACTGCAGATGGGCGGGATCCTTAAGGAGCCCACCTCTCGGATCAATTCCTTGCTACGGGAGCCCAGATCAGTAGTAGTAAGATGGACCAGTGCCAGTTGGTGCAAAGGAGTGTCGGAGTGACAGTTGCAATGGCTAGTAGCGCCATAGACTAAGCAGTGCAAAACAAAGTTGGCAGCAATGCAGATAGCACGGAGCAGAGGTCAGCAACAGCGCGAAGACTTCAAAGGGTCAGCGCAGAGACTAGCATCAGTGAGAACTCTAGCAACGAGATGCATCATACTTAACACCAGTTCAATAATTTGGGATGTTTTTTCTGTTGTTAATGAGGTAGCAGCAGTAGCTGGAGAAGGTTGTAGTGCAGATATAGTATTGGCAATGGCAGTGCCAGTAGCAACAAGGATGCAGGATTGAGAGGGAGTTGCAGAAGTTGACAGTGACAGGGTCAGCAACATTTGCGCAATAGTTGGTGGACAAGATGTCAGACATCAACGACGCAGAAGGAAATGTTACAGAACAGAGTGATGCTCCAGCAGGGTGCATTGTTATAGCACATTTCTCGCTAAGAGGGAGTGTTGATTTCTGGTAGCATCGGATGTGCTCTAAGTCTCAAAATTTGCAAGGAGGCTTAGACACATGCATTCTCCAATATCCAGAAGCCATTTTGGGAAATTCCACACGAAGACAGTTTTATTAAAATAATTTATTATTTTTAATGGGACCCTAGGTATAAACTTAGGAAATTAAAATAATTAATGGGTATTAATCTAAATTTTGGGTGTAACTTCTAGAAGAAGACTAGGATCAAGCCAAAATGATCTAAGCCATCGGTTAGAAGTTAATCTGGGTCGTTGGTTGTCCAACAAAAAGATATACGAAGAGGCTTGAGGGGCACTTGGAGAACACATAGAGGGGAGATCAGAAGTTCGATCTTCTGAAGCAAAGCAGCTGTCGGAGAGATTTTCGATAGTGATCTTTTGCAGTGAGGGGCAGGGACAGTATCCGAAGGGAAATCTTTCTCGGTCAGAGAATACTCAGTAGAGAAGGCAGAGAGAGATATGGGAGAGGCAGCACAGAGCCAGAAGAGGCTAACGCAGGGCCACGCAGAGGCAGCGCAGAGGAAGTCCGAAAATTTGTCGGGGAGATCGATTTCTGAGCTGAAAGCCAGGGTGTGAGACAGAAGAGCATAAATCAGAATCTCAAAGGCAAATCGATCAATGGAAGGGGTGACGCTATCCCCATAGGGTGTGACCCTGGGCTAACGCAGTGACTGCGCAGAGGCAACCAGAGGCAGCGCATTTAGTGGTTGGATCAGCGAGGATTTCCAATGATATTGTGAGGTAACCTCACCTATATTTCTGTCTATGATATTCTTTGTGATTGGATTGTCGAGAAGGCATCCAGAGATTGTATTCATAAATTACTATTGTATAATAATAAAACCCTCAGAGCTATTGCACCGGTTTTCCTGCATTGGGTTTTTCCGGGGACATTTGTCCAAAAATAACTGTGTAGATATGTTGTATTTCTTTCTTGTTCAGTTTCTTGTTTCCTCTTATAAATTTAAATGGTGTAGGCTGCAGTGTATTCGTTTCAGTGTTTATTGTAGGAAACAATAAATAATTTGGTTCAGTAATTAACAAATAGGAGAAACGTAATCAACTGTTGCGGTAGTGATTAGAGATTTTGAATTTTCACATTGGGAGCCCGTTTGAGCCCGTATAACGCTCTCTAAAGTTTGCGCACATTTGTGCCCCTCTCATGTGTCTCAAAGCCCTATGGTCGTTCGATGTATACCTCCTCTAATATCACCTCATTCAAGAATGTTGTCTTAACGTCCATCTAGTGAATCTATCATCCCATCTGTGCTGCTAGAGATATAATTGACCAGATGGAAGTATATCTGGCAACTGGGGTGAAGGTCTCTTCATAGTCTATGTCTTCCTTTTGTGCATACCCCTCTGCCACAAACCTAGCCTTGTACTTCTCCATGTTGTCATCTACAGCGTACTAGATCTTATAAATCCACCAAGAGCCCACAACTGACCTATCCACAAGTCTCGGCACTACCTCCCAAACATCGTTCATAATGATGGATCTATACTCCACCATGACATCCAACCACACCTGATGTTGTGCAGCCTCCTGATAGCTAGAAGGTTCACCAACATGTGCCACCAATGCTTGGTAGTTATCTAGTTGTTTGCATTCTGTCTTGGCCGTCCTTAGAGTCTCCCATAAATTCTTGTGCATCCCTCAATGTCTGAAGAACTTCTCAGTTGGCGTGGCTACTAGTCGTGGGTGGTTCAACTAGCTCCTCATCATACCTCTTTTGCTCCGTCTACTGCGAACTCGTTGGATCCCCTACACCTGAGTTGATGCTCGTACTGGTAATTGTATTAGTGCTTTGCTGACCCTGCACTTGTCCCTACTATTGGACTAATGGAACTTTTGTTGGCTCCCTTTGATCACCTGTCGGAATCTCACAAGATTTTCTGACGACTCTATCCTCCATGACCTTCACGTCTCGTCTCATGATAATCTTCATGTTTCTAGGAATATAGATCCTGTGTGCCTTTGACATTTCGCTATACCCAACAAAGAACCCCTTCTCTACAGTCTAATCTAGCTTAGTGTGTTTTCCATCTGGTACATGACAATAAGCTATACTGCCAAAGATTCTAAACTAGCTGACCTCCGATTTCTTCCCTGAGAAAACCTCCTCCAGTGTTATCTTCCCAAACACCCTGTGAGAAATCTTGTTTTGTATATAAACTGTTGTGCTACATGCCTCTAACCATACAAACTTGGGCATATCTTGATCATATAACTTAGCTTTTGTCACCCCAACTATAGACCTATTTTTATGCTCTGGTACTCCATTCTGTTGTGGATTGTATGGAGTTGTCCACTCCCACCTGATGCCCTCCTTCACACTAAATCCTATGAAGTCACTATTTGTGTACTTGTAGAAGTTTACAAGGTAAGTTACTCAAACAAAACACCAAAGGACCCCGCTCACAAATAGATCACAGGTCAATACACCAATATTCTTGACGTGGTTAAAACCCTCAAAGAGGAAAACAATCCACGGCCTGAGCCAACGCGGCCACTTCAAGCAATTTATTAATGTAAAAGAAAGAAAATTTACATAAGCTTCTCTCATGAACAGTCACCCTACAAATGACCCTCCATGCTCTTTAAATAGAGATCATGGACCAATCGGGTGTTAAGCCACGGATCAAGTGTCGATAATACCAGGAGAGAATGAATCGTCGGATCACTTCATGTCTAGAACATATCGTGACCGTCGGATTGTAAGTTACAAAAGTACATAGTAAAGAAACACATTTTACCTAACTCTACACTAGACCAAGTTATACTTAACTATTTCCTATGTGTCAGAATATCCTAATAGTACTCTCCCTCACTGTCCATGTGAAGTACCTTGATCCTCTTCCCTATCACTTTTTCCACCAGAGCCTTAAACTCTTGGAAGCAACTGAAGACCTCATCCTTGGGGTCTTCAAAAAATAGATCCAGGTCTTCCTAGAGTAGTCATCTATGAAGGTGACAAAGTACTCGTACCCTCTGAGAGATCTAGTGGACATTTGGCCGCAAATGTCAAAATGTATAAGTTGCAACACACCATCTGATCTACTGCCACCTGCCACTTGTTGGGAATGTTGGCTTAGCATATTTCCCAAGTACGCACTCTCTGCACACATCATCATGTTCTATGCTCAATTCTAGAACACATATTACTGTCTCCTTGAGCATCCTAAGTGCTCCATGGTGCAAATGGAGCATTCTCCTATGCCACAATTCATTATGGTCTCTCCCTCTACTACATCTGCTGCTAACTAGTGCCTTTCGAGAATCAAGCTGCAACTTGTATAGTCTGTTGCTTTGGACCCCAATCTGCGTTACCTTCTTCTAGCTCAGGTATTTGATGAACACCTTCTTCCCTACAAAGTGAACATCGTATCCCTTATCCTGAAGTTATAAAACTGATATTAGGTTCATACCTAAGCCCAGCACATGCAACACATCTGTAACATTGGTGCTTGCTCCTAATCCCTTTGAATCTTGATGGTACCTCTCCCAACTAGAGTACACTTATTTTTTTTACCATCTGGATTTGGAAGTCCATTTGCTCCTCCCTATAGTTGGAGAAGTATTCTCTAACTCTTGTATGTCTATTGATGCGCCATTGTCTATATACCAGACACCTTGTGAAGTCGAGCTAGAGAGGCAAGTTATCTAAGCGAATTCAACTTCCAATCTGGAAGACAAATCTGTCGCATCCTGAACACTAAATATTTCTATGGCCATATTGGAAAATTTGAGAAACTCAAATACACTAGAGAAGTCCCAGGTAAAATTTTCGTGTGTTTTTCTCTTCTTGCCCTGCGTTGATCTGCAACTGCAAAACCCTTGCTGCAAATTTTTGTGTTAGATCTACTTTGCGAATCAACTAATTTGCTCACTAGAAACCCTTCCTGACAATCCTACTTCCTGTTGCTACTGCTCTTGAGACAAATCGAATCTTCCTCCACCCTAGATCTGGAAATCAAATTTTTGTCTCCAGTAATTTGCACTGCCCGGCTAGCCTATGCAGATCTGAAATTATGTGCTTCAAATCTCCCTCTGAAACTACACAATTTCACTTCCTTTTGCCTAGAACCTCTGATCCAATCTTCTTTGCTTTGATACCATCTGAAAATTCCTTGAATGCAACAACTAGATATTTTTCTCCTAATTAATTGTAGTTTATTTGTCTTCTGTTAATTATTAACAGCAAATAACGAATAATTCACTAATGCATTCTTCACAACAAAAATGTTGTGGAAATATAAAATATGGAACTAAGAAATAGATGCACACACAATAGAATAGACACCATTATTTTGGACAATTGTCCCTAGAAAAACCTCAAAGGAAAATCCAGTGCAGCGGATGAGGGTTTTATTATTATGCAACAATTTGAGAGTACAATCCATTGGACGCCTTTTACTGGCAATCCCTCGGCAAATACTGATCACAATTGGCAAAATATGTTGGAGATAAAATATCTCCCTTTGCAATCTAACTTGGCCTATCTCCAACCACTCGCACTTCCCAGCGACTCCCACTGCTAGACTGGAAATGCACGGATCTGGCCCCTGGAAATTCGTACAACCCTAGATCTGCCTTCAAGTGAGACATCTAGCCTCCCTCTACCTCTAACCTGATCTGGCTACTGACAACTGAAACAAACTTCCTCCGGCAACTTGCACTGGTGTTTCTAGCTATTCGCACTGCTTTGTACAGCAGCCTCTACAGATAACTCAGCCTCCTGTTTCTTGCCTCCTACACACCAGAAATACTGAGGAAATCTTCCTCCGGAATCTCTGCGCTCCCAAATCATTGCTTCTCTCTCTCCGATGCTCTTCCCTAGCTTCAACTACACCCTTACTGAATACTACAATCTAGGCAGTAGAACTGCTCAATTGTGAATCGATCTTTGATACTCCCTTCTCCAAGCCCTTGACTTGCTCTCATAGTCTTTCGTTGGACAACCAACAGCCAAGATCAAATCTCGATCAATGGCTTAGATCACTTTGACTCCATCCATAAAAATATCTCGAGCAAAATCGAATTACCATAATTAATTAACTTTAATTAACCAACTTCCCTAAGTTAGACTTAGGAAATAATTAAATTATTGGCTAATTAATTTAATTACGGTGTTTCCCAAGCTTATGTAATGTTCCAAACTTCAACAAACAGTGATATGCAAAAGCAAATACGATACATATACAGAAAAATAAAAACGATCAGCGAATACTCAATAGACATCAGAAATGAGAACCAACTAAGCCATTTTATTAATGGAATGGAGCAAGTACAATAGTATGGAAATGCACCTGGGCTTGCCTCAAGGGCAAGCTTGACAGAACCCAAGTGTCAAACAATAATCACAATTCTGGAAAGATAACTGCTCCTCTAAGGCTCTGCGTTGTCTCTCAGTAACTACACTGCTGGCTGGAAAGGAACTGCAAGAAACCCCTTCTCCGATGCTTAAAAAATGATGAAACTTCAGCCCCACGCTCCTTGGCCAAAACCCACAAAAACTCATAAAGGGTTTGGCCTAAATCCAACCTCAAAAATTCGGCCTCCTCTATGGCCTACGCCCTCCAAACTACTCCAAGAATACGGCCTACAAGAAATGGCCATGAAATCCTCCTCCAAGCACCGAAAGGGAAGCAAACACCACTCCAAGTATCTCCTCTAACCTCCACGGCAAAGCTCAACCTCAAGGGTTGATACTCTACCCACCAAGTGAGCTCACAATACTACCTCTAAGCTGGCCCAGGTAGTGTGAAAGTCACACTACCCAGCAACAAGCTCGACCAACTCCCAAACTCTCCCAAATGTCGACAATCCTCCCTAGCCTCCTCTCTGGAAAATCTCACGCCAAACTCCGTTGCAAGACACCAAAAACAAACTCAGCCTCCTCTCCACTGCGTCCTCCAGTAATACGCACCACCTGGAAGTGAACGCCACTGCTGGAAATCACAAAGAGATCCTCCTCTTGAAGAAATGTAGAAAACCTTCCTAGGGTGGCACTTGAAGTCCCCCGAAATTCCCCCGAAGAAAGGGCGAGCTCTTCGCTTGAAGAACTCATGCTAAACAGTGAGTGACTCAGCTAAGAAGCTCGAGCAATCAAGAGAAATCGATATACCCAAAAAGATGATTGAGATGAGGAGAGCTGCCTTCCTTATATAGATTTCCTGGAGCACTTTTCCCTCCAATTCGTCCTCCATCATGGGCCCTCACTTAACCAACATCATGCAAAACTTAACCATCTACATGCAAATCGAACTAGGGAGTGCATATTTCCCTAGTGAGAGTGGCCCCCATGTGTTACTTGAATACAACACAAATAACTTTTCCTAAGTCTAATCTCATAATAAAATCGAATGGGGTCCACTAGCTCCAAAATTGGCCCCATAGTACAAAAATTAATCTTGTTCCAAAATAATTTAAGAAGAGACATGATAGTCCTCCCCTCCCAAATGTTTCTTGTCCCCAAGCAACTCCAATGTCAAATGTTCAAGAATGTGCTCTCCTTCCCAAGTGGTGTCCTCATCCAATAAACTCTTCCAACGCACCAAATACTCTCTGATGATCCTGCTTTTGAGCTTCCTCTCTCTGGTCTCTAAGATGGCCTCTGGCTCTAGGATCAAATGCCCCTCATCAAGTGGAGGCAACCCCATGACACCTCCATGACTGTTGTAACCTGCTGCCCCAACACCCTCTTGAGGCATGACACATGAAAGATGTTATGAATCCTGCTCCCTAGTGGTAGTTCTAACTCGTAAGCCACCTCTCCAACCCTCTTGATCACTCTGTATGGCCCAAAAAATCTCGGCTACAGCTTTTCGGCCCCCTTCTGCTTCAGTGTGGACGATCAGTACGACTGCAATCAAAGGTAGACCGAGTCCCCCTCCTCAAAATGCCTCTCTACACGATGTCGGTCAACATACATATCCTTAAGAGCCTTGAGGATATCTTGGCTCTCTAGGATCCAATCCTTGGCCTTTGGGGTCCTGTTGTCTCCAAAAACAATATCAGCAAAAGACAAAGCATCATAACCATATAAGGCACGAAAAGGAGTCATACCAATGGACATATGATGGGTGGTGTTGTAACAATACTCTCCCAGATGCAACCATCGAATCCAAGCCCTCTACTGCCCTGTCACATAATTACTGAGATAGCCCTCTAACCACTACTTCACCCTCTCTGTCTGACCATTGGTCTGCGGATGATAGCTGCTGCTCGGGGTGAGTTTAGTGTCGACTAGTCTGAAGAGCTCTTGCCAAAATCCTCCCATGAATCAGTGATCCCTATCATTGATTATGGTCTTAGGGAGTCTGTGCAGACAAAAGACCTCCCTGAAGAACAACTCTGCCACTTGTGAGGCTGAATATCATGTCGATATGGCAAAGAAGTGTGCAAACTTGCTCAATCGGTCGACCACCACAAAAATACAATCCTTCCCTTGCATCGAGGGAAGTCCAATGATGAAATCCATAGAAAAGCTCTCCCATTTCCCCTTAGGTATGGGAAGAGGCTGCAACAATCCTGCTAGATGGGTCAACTCTCCTTTGTTCCTCTGGCAAGCTTCACACTCCTGCACATGCCTCAACACATCTCCCTTGAGGTGATCCAGGTGGATGTTGGTGGCCACCCACCTATCCCATTTGGACCCCCGCAACTGTCTCTTTCAGTTTTTCAGTTTCTGTAATTGTAGCACAATTTACTATTTTTAGCAGTTTATTCGGGTCCCGAACTTCCGGAGCCGTTTTGAGGCCCTAAACGACGTTTTTTGGGAAATCTAGGGGCAATATGGATTTATGGACCGATGTTGCCCTTCCCAAAGTGGTAGTTCTCGGATAGATCTTTCTAACGAGCTATCATACACGTCAAACGGAGATCGTATGCCAAAGTTACGACCCCGGGAAATTGATGTACCATTTACACCAAAACGGGGCCCACAATTTGGTGTTTCATCTTCTAGGGTTAGGTTTTGGAATGTGAAGGGTTTTCCATTGTTTCTCAACAATAAATAGGCCTTCAAGCCTCATTGTAACACAGTTCGGAACAGTTCAGAGGCATGTAGCAGCACATCTCTTCTCAAAGATAAGCTACCATCACCCTAGCTGGTTTATTTCCATTCTGGTTGTAAGCATATTTCAGTATTTTCCATTAATGAAATGAAGTATTATTTCCGCTGCATCTTTGTGTATATGGTTATCTCTGTATTTTCTTGCGTTCCTATTTAAATCTGGATCATGAGGCCTTCCAAGTGAAGCGCTCTCTCACTGATGGATAAGTCTTCCTAAACCCTTGGTGCCTAGACAAAGGAGAATCATGAGCTGCTCAAAGGACGCGCTCTCTCAATTGTGATCCCAATACCAAAAATATGTGTCCCTTATAATAAATAACCTCATCCATTACCGTGTAGTGCTCATCTACATAAATGCCCTCCAAGATCTCGCACGCCCAATGATCCTTGGAGTACTCTACCAATAACTGAGCCTTCCAGTCATGGCAAATGCTCATGAGTGAAAGCCTAGCTGGTCTCTTGGACAATGCATCCGCCACTACGTTGTGCTTCCCCCGCACATACTCAATATCAAAATCGTAGGTCTACACCTTGCTAACCCATATCTATTGTCTGTCATTGAGGCCCTGTTGCCCCATGAAATGGCTAAGACTGTTGTGATTTGTCTTCACCCGAAATCAATTCCCCACCAAGTACTATCTAAATTTGGCCAATGCATACATTATGGCCAACATCTCCTTGTCGTAAATGGAATACAACTCATGAAGTAGAAGCTTCCGACTCTTGAAAGCAATGGGGTGCCCTCTTTGGGACAAGACTACCCGGATCCCTAAACCTGATGCATCGCACTCCAATGTGAAAGGCTGAGTAAAATCTGGGAGTGCCAATACCAAACAACAACTCATCACCTCCTTGAGGTGATCAAATGTTGCCTAAGCTCCCTTTGTCCATGCAAAAGGTCCCTTCTTAGTCAAATCAGTAAGGGGTGCTACCAACTGTGAGAAGCCCTTCACGAACTTCCAATAATAGGTACAGATGCCCAAAAATCCTCTCAAAGTTGTCACATCTCGGAGCTCTGGCCAATCCCAAATGGCCTAAATCTTCTCCTCGTGCACCTTGACCCCATTTGCACCTATGATGTGTCCCAGGTAAAGCATCTCTATCAACCCAAACTCGCACTTGGACATCTTTGCGTAGAACTGCTACTCCTCCAATATACGCAAGACTATCTCTAAGTGTTGTAGGTGCTCCTCCCATATCCTGTTGTAGATCAAAATGTCTTCAAAAAATACCAGTACAAACCTCCTCAACTGGCCTCAGAACACATGGTTCATGCATGACAGAAAAGTAGCCGAGGCATTGGTCAACCCAAAAGGCATGACCAGGTACTCGAAATGCCCATAATGACACCTCAAGGTTGTCTTCGGAATGTCCTGCTCTCTCACCCAGATCTGATGATACCCTGACCGCAAATCTATCTTAGAGAAGTACTTGGCTCCTCTAAGCTCGTCCATCAACTCATCAATGTGCGGGATGGAATACCTGTTCTTCAACGTCTTCTTATTGAGGGCCCTGTAGTCAATACACATGCGGAGAGTCTCGTCCTTCTTCTTCACCAACACAACCGAAGAAGCAAATGGACTAGAACTCGGTCTGATATGACCCAACGCCAATAACTCCCTGATGGCTCTCTCGATATTGTCCTTATAGGCCTTGGGATGCTTATAGGGTGTAGTGATGACTGCCTACACACTAGGCTCCAACTCTATAGTGTTCTCGAATCCCCTGTCAGGTGGTTGCCCTAGCGGTATATCTCCAAAGACTACCGGATATCTATCCCGTACTGCCTATATGTTTGGATGTGGTGGTGTAGTCTTCCCCCAACCTCTGAAATCCTTAGCTCTACTGCCCATGCTATGTCTCCATGCCTCAAATCGGCCTCCATCCGGTGGGCCGAAACTATCTGAGGGGGTTATGAATGCATGCCCCTAAGAACCACTGCTTGCCATACGGCCCAGCAAACTCCATCATTAGTTGTTTCCAATCAGTGGTAACCTAACCAAGGGAATACAACCATTGGACACCCAGCACCACATTGGTGTCTGGTACATCCACCACGAAAAAGTGGTCTGTCATCGAATAGTTCCCCATAGTCACTGTCAGAGAGGGAACATATCGAGTGCACTACATAGTCCTGTCTCTTGGTATTAGGACTGAAAACCCCTCAAACTTTGTAGTGGTGATGCCCCTCCTCTGGACCATCTGAGCATCAATAAAATTGTGGGTGGCCACACTGTCTACCAGGACCGAGACATGCTGCCCCTGCACCGTACCTCTAGTCCTCATAATCAAAAATTTGGGAATCCCGCACAAAGAAGCTAGGACTCGCCCGACTAGTGTGAAAGATGCTCCTCCCTGAGGTGGTGGTGGTGGTGGTCCTCTCCCTACTGGATCCTCGCTGTGTTCACCACCAAACTCCAACTCCTCATCATCCTCCTAATCATTATCCAAGAAGACCTCAATGTAATGGGCCTTGCCCGCTGTGCACCGATGACCAGGTGCCCAAGGCTCTCGGCATGTAAAACACAACTTCCTCCTCCTAAGGTCTCTCCTGGTCTCGTCATCCAACTGACCCTACCCTTGAGTTGTTCACTGCGTTGTGGGTGCTCTAGTGTCACTTCCCTTCTAAGGGTAGGGAGTGCGTGACGGAAATGGTGCTCAAGCCTTGGGGATAGCCCCCTACAAATCCCGAGTGCAAGATATTGCCTCCAAAAGAGTAGATGGTTTGCGAGACTTCACCAACCCCCACAATGGCTCTGTCAACCCCTCTACAAATGTATATACTCTCCTCGCATCTGACGAATCAGGTACCATGACTAAGACCCTCAAAAACTCAGAGATATAATGCCCCAGATGCCTTGTCTGTCTGAGCTGGGTGAACTCCCGAAAGTCAGCCTCTGGATCCTTCCGATCAAAGCGCTCCACTACTCTCCGCATGAAGTCCTCATAGGAGGTCTCGCTGGCATGCCCCAGAGAGGACAAACCATGAAACCACCAATAGTGTGACTCCCCCTCCAGGTGCAATGTGGCCATCTTGATGGCCTCTACCTCTGTCATATGATTCAACTGGAAGTATGTGTCCAGCTTCTCTACCCAAGCACGTGTTGTGCACTTGGTAGTACCATCATATGTAGGAAAATACATTTTCCCAATAGAACAATGTAGCTCATAGTTCTTCTATGTACCATATCCTTTCCCCTTCTCGTTCTGCTTGAGTTTGCAAAAGTCTCTGAAGGTCAGGGCCTCTCTAAAGTCCCCCCATGGACTGCCATTCCTAGAAATGCTTCCCCATCAACGATGGATCCTCTGCCCCACTAGTCTCACCCTGCGCCAAGGGTACCAAAGAGGGTAAAGTAGCTCAAGTTGGCTCACTCGTGGATGGGCGTTGCGCAGTAGGTGAAAGGTGATCGAACTGTTGAGAGGCCCCTAAAGTCTCTCCAACTACAAACTCTCGATGAGCGCTTCGCTCCCGATTCTGCATCTTGATCTCGTCCAGCATCTCCTTTTGCCCTTTTGCTAAATCACTCAAAGCCTTCAAGAGACTATTGAAGGCCATCTCCTCCCTACTCTTGAGCTCACCCATATCTTCTGCTACCGCAATCTTCCCACGATCCTCCGTGTCTAGAGTAATCTCCAACTCCCTTTCCCTGCTCCGGTACCTCTGTTTTCTGTAAGTAATATTTTGTCAGTCCTCCTCGCTCATAGAAAAGTTTCCCCACGGTTGAGCCAGAATCTAAGCTATGATACCATTGTAGTGTTCAAAAATTAACCAAACAGTGATATGCAAAAGCAAATACGATTCATACACAGAAAAATAAAAATGATTAGCAAATACTCAATACACATCAGAAATGAGAAGCAGTTGAGCCATTTTATTAATGGAATCGAGCAAGTACAATAGTATGGAAATGCACATGGGCTTGCCTGAAGGGAAAGCTTGACAGAACCCAGGTGTCAAACAATAATCACAATGTTAGAAAGATAACTGCTCCTCTAAGGCTATGCGTTGTCTCCTAGTAACTACATTGCTCGCTAGAAAGGAACTACAAGAAACCCTGTCTCCAGTGCTCAGAAAATGATGAAACTTCAGCCCCATGCTTCTTGGCCAAAACCCAAAAAGGGTTTGGCCTGAATCCAACCTCCAAAATTTGGCCTCCTCTATGGCCTACACCCTCCAAACTACTCCAAGAATACAGCCTACAAGAAACGGCCACGAAATCCTCCTCCAAGTTCTAAAAAGGAAGCAAACACCACTCCAAGTATCTCCTCTAACGTCCACGGCAAAGCTCAACCTCAAGGGCTGATACTCTACCCACCCACTGAGCTCCCAAAACTACCTTTACGCTAGCCCAGGTAGTGTGAAAGTCACACTGCCCAGCAACAAGCTCGACCAGCTCCCAAACTCTCCCAAATGTCGACAATCCTCCCTAGCCTCCTCTATGGAAAATCTCACAACCAAACTCCACTACAAGACACCAAAAACAAACTCAACCTCCTCTCCACTGCATCCTCCAGTAATACACACCACCTGGAAGTGAATGCCACTGTTGGAAATCACAATGGGATCCTCCTCCTGAAGAAATGTAGAAAACCTTCGTAGGGTGGCACTCGAGGTCCCCCGAAGAAAGGGTGAGCTCTTCACTTGAAAAACTCGTGTTAAAAAGCGAAGGACTTGGCTAAGCAACTTGAGCAACCAAGAGAAATTGATATACCCAAAAAGATGATTGAGATGAGGAGAGTTGCCTTCCTTATATAGATTTCGTGGAGCACTTTTCCCTCCAATTCGTCCTTCATCGTGGACCCTCACTTAACGAACATCATGCAAAACTTAACCACCTCCATGCAAATCGAACTAGGGAGTGCGTATTTCCCTAGTGAGGGTGGCCCCCATGTGTAACTTAACTACAACACAAATAAATTTTCCCAAGTCTAATCTCCTAATAAAATCGAATGGGGTCCACTTGCTCCAAAATTGGCCCCATAATACGAAAATTATTCTTGTTCAAAAATAATTTAGGAAGGGACATGACAGCTTCTCTCACGAAACCTTTTCTGGGTTTTGGATATCTCGTGTGCATTAGCCTCTCAGCATCATCTGAGACAAGAACACATGGCCAATGCTACCAAATCCACCAAAAACTAACAAAATTGTTACTAGATTTGGTGTATGTGTGCGCACTTAGTCTAGTGCCCAAAAATCTAACATGATATTAGAGCTTGGCCTCTAAGAAGGGTAGTTAGATCTAAAGATTTGGACAAGTGACAGCTCTGAGAGGGAGTTGTAGGAATTGTTGCAGCCGGCAACAGCGTTTTGAAGAACCATGCCAAGAGAGTTGGCTAAGTATGGAAGGCTACTTCTATGGGTCATGAAGGCCACAATTAGCAGGCCTAGTGAGACATGGCACAGAACGTTCACATGAGGAGTTGTGGACAGTTGCTACTTGGCACATACACAGATAGAAATGGTTGAGAGATTCATTCAGCAGATGTGCTAGGATTTTGAGAGGACATCAACACAAGAGAATGAGGGATTCATTATGATCCAAGTGTGAAGATCTTGTGAAGAGATCTAAGCATGGAGGGGCCAAGTAAGGGCCATACTTTTCTTATGATAGAAGAGAGGCTGAGAAGGCAAAATCGAGATGGTCAGGGGGCTGAGATAGCCATTGAAGATCCAAGTAACAAACTTGGAGTGAAGGTCAAGCAAAGAACTCAAGGGCCGAGAAGGCCTGCATTCTAGAGTCAAGCTTTAGAGGGAGTGAGCAAGCTCAAGAGGAAGTCAGTCTTCAGAGGGATTCAATAGCTCAGAGGAAGACAACCTTCAAGTTTAGGAAGTCATGGTACAAGATGGCTATTAATATGCTTAGGAGCAAAAGGCTTTTAGGAGCAGGGTGTCTTTGAAGAAGGGTCCTTGTCATACAGTAGGAATTTCTTTTGGTGTCATATGGAGCAGTTGTGGTAGCAAATCAAGGATGGAAATGTGATCCAGGTTCGAAGGCAAAGCCATTTCCAAGTGAAGTTGTGAGAATACATCTGCTGCTAAGAGGGAGTGTTGATGTTTTGGGTAGCATCAGGAGGATTCTCACATGTGGGGCATGTTTCCGCAAAATCTCGCAAGCCTTAGAGAGGGGCACCCTACAAGCCTAACACTAGACAAAGTGACATCAATGGGGTGATGGCCCACTGTCACCACAGCCAAAACCCCTGCTCTTTATGGATTTTCGGCAATGGGAGGAATCTCGGTATGTGATAAGGTCACTTAATGGATATTCTAGGGTTAGCGTACAAGGTGACTCAATGAGATCTTCTAAAGGAAAGACACAATTTAGGCTTAGGGCTCTAATTGGAGGAAATTCACTTTCTTTATAAAGGCCTAGGGTTGAGAGCACAAGACCTAGGGCTTGATTGATTGGTTGAGTGTTGGCATGGCCAAAGGTCAATGCAGAGGAAAATGGTTTCCAATAGTGATTTTCAATAAGGACGAGGCACATGAAACTCTCAAGAAACCCCCAAGTAGAAGTTAAATCCAAACTAGGGTTAGATTGGGGCTAGTAACTAGGGCAAAGAAATTTATGGATGAAATTTAAGTGAATTCCTACCAAAAGCAGGTATTTTGTGGCAATCACTATCCTCTTGGCATTTAGACTCTCCAACTCCATAAATTCCTCTTCCCTAGGAATTCACACCAAGCCCTAGCTTGGTCGCTTGGCCTTAAAGGGGTCGAATCAGGGCAAGAGAAAAGAGACAAAAATTATGGATTTGATCATCAACAAGAAAGGTCAGCGACTAGATCCTTGGGAGAATGGAGTCTATGATTTGATTGTTTGACGAAAAAGTTGCTAAGGAGGTCGAATTCTTGATGCCCTAGCATCAAAAACCCTAAAAATTACCAATGCAATGGGTTAAGGAGTTTCATGGGAGAGCTAGCTAATGTTCATCATTAGGAAATTCATTTACATGTTATCCATGAGTAATGCATGCCATAGTGACATCTAAGTACCATTCAATAAATTTTCAACAAATTAAGGCACAATAGGAAACCCTAGATTCAACATATTCCATACTTACAAGATAACATCCAAAATATTAAATCCCTTAATCCAAGACAATAGCTCCAAAGACAAATGATTTGCTCCAAACTTCAAAATGCATTCATAGAAACCAATTACTCCACAAGAGAAAAAGGCCAAAATTCTAAGTGTGATGATGATTTGATATAAATGATCTATCCTCTATTTATATGAGAGGTCATAAAGTCTATTTTAGCCTAATGCCCCTAGAAATAATAAAATAATGTGCAAGTAACAAGCTAGGTCACAAGCCGACCTAATAGCCAATGAATAAAATCAGATCTAGCCTACACGTGTGAGCCGAAGGTGAGAGAATGATGACATCATGCATGAGCGAGCCCTGTTAGGGCTAGCGTTGAGGCTTCTTAGTACCAAGATGTGAGTAGAAGCCCTCTAAAATCACCTCCTAATGGTTGTCTCTTAAGTCTTTGTTAATGCTCCTCTGTGGACCCCAATTTTCATCTTGGGGCACAAAAGTGGTCTCATGGTTATTTGTGTTAGTTTTTGTAGCATATATGTGTTCTAACCATGAAATTTGGTGGAGATGCTAGAATACATGAGATCTCCAAGACCCAGAAATCATTTCTGGAAATTCCACCTAGAGATGGCTTAATTAGATTATTAACCATTTTTTAAATATTTTCTAAGTCTAAACTTAGGGAATATGGTTAATTAATCATAATTAATTAAGTCAAGGTGTGAATCATCTAGAAACTCACACAGATCGATTCTGAGATGATCCTAGCCATTAATTAAGTTTTAATCTTGGTCATTGGTGCTCTAACAGTGGATTATAAGAAGAATTCAATGGGCACTTGGAGAACACACTTTAGCAGTTTGATTTCATTGGCAAATAGATTTCCAGAGAGCAACAGCAGTTTCCGGAGGGCTAGAGATCAAAGCAAAGATAGTGAGGGGCAAGGACAGTGAGGCTGGAGGAAGTTTTCCAGATCCAGCGAGTACTTTTGCAAAAAGGCAAATATTTCTGCAAGAGGTTGCGCATAGGCAACAAAGAGCCTCAAGAAGGCAGTTCGATTTGCTGGGAAGGAAGACATTTTCAGTTCCAGAGGTCGAGTAGAGGTTACAGAGTGTTAGAGAGACGTTTTCCCAGTTAGCAGCAGGCAGGACGGCTAGACTAGCAGTCAGTTCGGGTAGCAGTAGCAACAGGCAGCAGCAGGTTGACGCGAAGCCTGCACAAGCCCAGTTGGACAGCTTGCTTTTTTCTTTTTTTTCTTTTTTTTAACTAAAATGATTAATATATTGATAGATCAACGGTTGGGCCACAGCCTAATCAACCGACATTACATGGAGGCATGAATACACAAATCCATAATACGCCAAGTTGCCTTCCCTTCTTTGTTTTGAACCAAAATGACCTAGAGTGTGATAGATTTTTACGAGGACAATTGTCCAAAAATAAATATGCAATTTTTATGTGTGTCTGTCCTAGATTTTCTCAGTTTCCAACACTATTTTTCTTCCTCCGTATTTATTTGTAAAAATCATTGTGTGAGTTATTTGATATTTTTCGTAGCAAACAGCTGACAAAATTGTTAAATAAATTAACACTTAGAAAACTAATTTCCAGTTGTATTATAGATAAAAAATTCACATGGTATCAGAGCTTGAGTGATCAGCCAGGAAGCTTAGAAGTAGAGAAGGGAATTTCGTTGTTCAGAGGGAGCAGCAGGCCGAAATTCTCAAAGGTTGCGCAATACCTAAACAGGCAGCCCGAATTGTTGGGGCAAGGGTTTGATTTTCAGTTGCAGGTTGGCAAAGAAGTTGAGTTGCCCAGGATAGTAATTCCAGCAGTTAGAGGGAGCAGCAACAGCTCAGATTTTCGCAGAGCAGATTTCTGGTTGGACACAGAGGGTTTTTGTAGCAGTAGAATCCGCGTCAGGTGGAAAAGAAATTGCACACCTAGAGGGAGATTTCTCTTAGAGGATTTCTAGGCAAGAAATTAGATTTTCCTAGTTGCAAGAGGCAATAGCAGTGAGCACAACTGCGCATTCCAGTTAGGAGTGCGAGTAACAAAGCAGTAGCCGAGCAGAGGAAGAAGTAGATTTTTGGGTTTATTTTCTCCAAATATTTGAGTTTCGCAGATTTTGGAACTTTGCAGAGATAGTCGTACGAGATTGTCAAAGAAGGTCGTACGAGTTTATCAGATTGCAGGTCTGGACAGCAAATCAATTTCCAATTGTCGGAGACAGGTGTTGGAGGAGGTGCGAGTTGTTTAGTGCAAGCTGCAAAACAAAGAAGGGTCCAAGCCAGGTACAAGGCTCGAAAGGAGATAATGAGGCACTAGATCAAGGTGGAGAAGTATGAGACTCCAGTGTGCCATATGGGCAGGGTCCGACACAGTTGCAATAAGGAGATCGGTCAGATCAGCTCTGGATTGTTGCAATAGGACCATCACCTTTGCTACAAGGGCCCATAGTACCACAGTAGCAGATTCAGTGTCAGCAGACGCAACTAGTCATTCAAATGATAGTGCATAGTTAGTTGCAGCTAGTATCTGGGAGACAATTGCAGAACTAGTTGTAGTGACACAAGTAGTGTGAATTACCCAATTGCAGTATGCAGGTGTAGTTCCAGCCAGAAGATTCCCAACACAGAGCTTCGCAGTCTAGTTTCCAGTGCAGGAGGACAGTGCGACTTGCCAAGAGGGAGCAGAGAGATTTCCCATAAAGAAATCGAGACTCAGAGGCAGTGTAGCTTCAGAGGAAGCAACCCCATGGAAGCTAGTGCTTCAGGATCTAGGGAGATCAAACTCATTATTGCAGAAGTTGCAGCAACAGTGCGGAAGCATTAGCTGTAGCAGTATGAGTAGATCAAATTTTGCCATGTTTGCAGCCATACCTCTAGGAGTGAGGTGGGGTGATTTGGTGTTGTAGCCCCAGAGAGCTACAGAGATGGGCAGGGTCCTTGAGGAGTCCACCTCATGGATCATTACCTGGCTATGGGGGCCCACAGTGTTCAATGGCAGGATGGATCAGTGACCGTTGATGCAGAAGGGATTCCAGAGTGAAAGTTGCAAACTAGTAGCAGTCGGGATTTGGGGAGTGCAATGCAGAGTCGGCAGCAGTGCAGATTCTTCAGTGACAATGCAGAGGCTAGTAGCAATCAGGACCCGAGAGACAGATGCATCATATTGAACACAATTGGTTTAGTATTTTGGATGCTTCTCCGTTGCAATAGTTGCAGTGGCAGCAACAACAGATGAGAGGGAGTTGCAGTGGAAATGTAGTGTTGGCAGCAGCGTGGCAGTGTCAACAGCAGCACAGTGCAGCATCAAAATTGTGCAATGATTGGTGGGCAGCAACAGCCAGACATTAGCAGCATGACAGGAGATGATACAAAGACAGGGTGTTGCAGTAGAGTGTGCAGCACTAGAACACAATCCTTGCTAAGAGGGAGTGTTATTTTTTGTAGCATCAGATGTGTTCTAGGAACAAAATTTGGTGGAGAGACTAGAATACATGATATCTCCAAGACCCAGAAATCGTTTCTGGAAATTCCACCTAAAAATGGCTTAATTAGATTATTAACCAATTTTTAAATATTTCCTAAGTCTAAACTTAGGGAATATGGTTAATTAATCATAATTAATTAAGTCAATGTGTGAATCATCTAGAAACTCACACAGATCGACTCCGAGATTATCCTAGCCATTGATTAAGTTTTAATCTTGGTCGTGGTGCTCCAACAGTGGATTATAATAAGTCATCGATGGGCACTTGGAGAACACACTTCAGCAGTTCAATTTCATTAGCAGAACGATTTCCAGAGAGTAGCAACAGTTGTCGGAGAGCCTAAGATCGAAGCAAAGACAATGAGGGGCATGGACAGTGAAGCTAGAGGAAGTTTTCCAGATCTAGGGAATACCTTTGCAAAGAGGCAGAGATTTCTCCAAGAGGATGCGCAGAGCTTTAAGAAGGTAGTTCGATTTGCTAGGAAGGAAGACGTTTTCAGTTCCAGAGGTCAGGCAAAGGTTCCAAAGTGTTGGAAAGACGTTTTCCCAGTCAACAGCAGGCAAGACGGCTAGACTAGCAGTCAGTTCAGGCAGTAGTAGCAGCAGGCAGCGTCAGGTTGACGTAGAGACTGCACAGGCCCAGTTGAATGGTTTGCTTTTCAGAGGTAGTCTAGTGTCGGAATTGCCCGAAATGAGGGTAATTTCCCTCTAGATATTTTTGCCAGTATTTTCTCTACAGGATAGCCAAATTTCAGCATCCAAATTATTGTACTCATAATTTCTCACTGCTTCTTAATAATAAAAACCCTTAGTTGTTGCACCAGTTTCCCAAGTTGGGTTTTTCCAGGGAAAATTGTCCAAGAATAACTGTAATTTTTATGTGTGCTATATTTTCTTAGTTTCCAGCGTTATTTTTCTTCCGCAATATTTATTTGTAAAAATCACAGTGAGTTGTTTGATATTTGTCGTAGCAAACATCAGAGAAATTGTTAAATAAATTAACAATTAGAAAAATAATTTCCAGTTGCTGTGATAGATGAAATTTTCACACTTCGGGTGGTCAAAATGCCTATCATTGCTCCAACATTGGAGGCTTTCAAGGTGGTGCTAGCCCTCCCATATCTCAAGGTGTGAGATCATCCCCGTTGGGCCCTAGGTCAGTAAACAATGCCTCATGAAGTGCTAAGCCGGTTGGGGGCATGCTGGGTCCAGATGCATCATCCCATAAAAGTCATCAATGTAGGGCAAAGTGCTAGAATTTTGTGGGGGCTAAAGATGCGCATTGCTATGTTTGATGCTTTGTTATTGCTTGGAGTCCCATGGCTCTCAACGTTCCACCTGTGGGTGTCAATATGCTCCTCTAAAAGATTTGGGCCCCAGTTAATTTTCCCAAGTCATGGTTGTGGAACCACCTGACAATTACACACAATATTCAGTGCTAGAAACTACATCATTAGGTACATTTAATCATTTTTGCATCTAAGTGAACCCTACTTTAAATTAATGGGTAATTTGACATTTCAGATAAGGCTTCCCTTCCAAAATTAAAGCTTTAAACTAGCAATGGTGTTACCTCCCTAGGTAGGAGTGGCTAACAGACCACCCTATTAGTGTTAGTTTATGTAGCTCAGATAGGTGTTCTAGTATCAAGTGGTGTCAATGAGGCTAGGAACACAAGGTGGATTAATTATCTCCAAGCCCAATTTATTTTATAAAGTGAAATTGTCTTAATTAGATTTATTAAACAATTTTAATTATTTTCCTAAGTCTAACTTAGGGAAATGGGTTAATTAATTAGTATTAATTGAGACAAGCCGATTTCTCTCTAGTGACTTCTAGAAAAGTGACTTGATGGGGCTAAGATGATCTTAGCCATTGATTGTGATTAGATTGTGGTCATTGATTCATCAACAAGAGATTATAAGAGGAAATTGATGGGGCTCTTGGGATACAATTCAAATGAGGAAGGGAGCAATGATAGCGAGGGAAGACACCAGTAGAGGGTTCAACAATGATTGAGATCGATTTGACGAAAGAATTTCTTCACAGTGGTTTCTAGTTTCTCAGTGATAGAGGGAGATCGAATTGTTCTGCAGAGGCTGAATTTCTCCAGGTGGTGTGAATTGACAGAGAGAGGACAACTTGCTAGTGGGAGGCCGCATATTCCAGAGAGATTGATTTGCGAAGAAGAAGCCAAGTTTTCTAGTAGAAATTGATTTTCCAGTGGAGGCTGAAATATTCTACCAGGGAGTGCGCATTGCCAATGGATTCTCCAAACCACATGTGTCGGTCGATGTTGGGTTGCATAAGAGGGGCGAATTGATTTAGAGGTGTCGAATAGATTCCAAAAGGTCGAAGTTACTTGCAGAAGATTAACAAAAACTCTCATCTACAAAATTGGTTTTCCCCACATTGGGCTTTTTACAGGGACAATTTGTCCAAAAATATTTGTGTCCATTTTATGTGTGATGTTTTCTCGGTTCTTGCAGTTTATTTCATTGGTGAAATTTGCAATTGTGTTTTTATTTGATATTTGCAATAAATTAATTTGTTGGGTCAAAAAATCTAAAAGATAAGAGAATAATTACCAGATTAACTGCAATAGAATTTTCACGTGGTACCAAAGCAGATCTGAGGGCAAAAGAAGCTCAGCGCATGGTACAGGGAGAGAAAACCTAGGGTTTATAATACGCAAATCGATTTCTTAATATTTATTTGGGGTTTGTTTATTTTCCAAGGGTTATTAAAATGGCTTCAGCTAGATTGAGAGATGAGGACAAATTGGATGGTGCATCTAACAATGGTGTCTGGAAAGCCATGATTTTATTGTTGCTGGAAGAGAATGGTCTCAGGGCATATGCGACCAGTGTCGTAGCCATGCTGGTAGATGCAACATGGCTTCTTGCATACAAGAAGGAAGATGTCAAGGCGAGGCAGATAATCCTAGTCGGGTCAAGGATCATATTGTTCCACATATCGTAGATTTGGATACAGCTAAGAAGATGTGGGATGCCATCCTAAATTTGTTCCAAAATGCTACTGTGAACAAGAAGTTGATTCTCAGAGAGAAGCTGAGAAATACTCGGATGAACAAGGGTGAGGGCATAGTTAGTTACTGCACCAAAGTCTGACTTGTCAAAGACGAGTTAGTAGTTGTCGGAGGAAAACTAGAAGATGACGAGCTCGTAAGAACAGCCTTGAATGGGTTCTCAAAGCAGTGGGATGTATTTGTTCAAGTGATTTAATGGACAAGATACACTACCGATTTGGGATCATTTGTGGAGCGATTCACTCAAGAGGAGCTTAGGCTGAGTCTTGTCAGTGGAAGCAGTAGTAAGACCCAGAAAAGTGAGGAAGAATAGGAAAACGTGGCTCTAGAGCGAAAAGGTAAAGCAAAGAAGGGTTCCAGTAAAGGATCTAACCCCAAAGAAGAGAAGGAGAAGAAGGACCTTTCAAAGGTCAAGTGTTATGGATTTCATGAATTTGGCCACTATGTCAGCAATTGCCCACAGAGAAAGAAGGGCAAGAAGCAGACAACAACTTCAACAAATGCAGATGAGCTTTCTAGCAGGATGGAATAGGAGTTCGCACTCATAGCGTGCTTGACTAACTT
Organism: Pinus taeda; assembly: GCA_000404065.3. Lineage (NCBI taxonomy): Eukaryota > Viridiplantae > Streptophyta > Pinopsida > Pinales > Pinaceae > Pinus > Pinus taeda. The sequence continues at coordinate 264,273 of APFE031653850.1, forward strand.
GACCTCAGAAGGTGTTTGATATATAGATAGTGGGGCATCATTTCATATGAAAGGAGTTACGGAGTACTTCTCCAGCTACAAGGAGGACATCAAGTTCCAGATTGAGATGGTGAACAAGTATAAGTGCAATCCAGTACAGAAGGGAATTGTTCTATTTCAGAGGGAGTCTAACAAGCCGATTCCCATCCATGATGTGTTGCATATGCCAGGAATGAGGATGAACTTGATTTCCATGTCTATTCTCCATGATAAGGGGTACAATGTACTCTTTAGAGGGGTGCAGGTGTTGATAAACCGTCGAGAGTGGAAGTCACCCAAAGTAATTGGAGTCAAGAGTGGCAGAGTTTACAGGTTGTAGTTAGATA
>APFE031653859.1:3495-69009 GCA_000404065.3 Pinus taeda
GACACTAATCAAGACCCCAGAAGATGACTCACCTCCCTATAATCATCTATAAATGGATCCCTCATCACAGAGATCCAGGAGGCTAGAATTTTGTATCTTATAGAGAAGTGTTGTTGGTTTTCTGGTGTACATTCATAGTGTTGGGTGATCTAAGCTTTACTTTAGGTGATGAAGGGCTTTCTAGCTGGAGGATGATGCTAGGTGAGAACATATGGTTGTAATCCTCTTCCTACTTTTCATCTTAATAAAGCTATTCAAGTTTTCCTCCATATTCTTGTGTACTTGTTTATATATGAATTTGTATGGTTAATACACATTTGGTCCTATGTTATTTATGAATATAGATCTTTTTTCTTCGATAGTAGTATGTTGCTGTGATTCCACAGGTGCTCTTTGAAGCTGGGTAGACAAAGAAGAAGCGACAAAGCTCTATCAGGAAGGAGAGGAAATCAAGTGCAAGACTAAGGTTGGTCTCCTTGGTTCCCCTCTTGTCTATTTTCATAAAGGAAAATGAAAGTAGACTTTACTTGTTTATTTCTAAGATAGCTACCAGTGTTAGTGGGAATAGCAGCATTTGAGTGGACACTATTCCCAGTAACACCAACTCCTAGGTTAACTTGATTTTTAATGATCTGGAATCCCATTTTCTCCCATTACAAGGAAATTCAACGACTATAACCCTCTAGTCACTCCCATAAACCTATGTCTAAATGACTCTAGATTAAATTATTCAATTATGTGACAGTGGCCTTGAGATATGAGTCACTATTTCAGGACTAGGATCTAGACCTCTGCCCATAACTTTATGAAACCCTCAAAAATGATAAACGACACAAATACAAATCCTTTAATTCAAAACTTGATCAAGGACTTAACCTGACCGATCATACCATGACATAAATTTTTTCAAACACATCATGAACATGTAATTTATAGGTCATAAATGCAAATATGAGCGGAGGGGTCTCATACTTATCTAAGAATTGTAAAGAAGGTTTTTTTCCTTCTCTTAAAGCCACACTGACATCTAATAGGTCATGCGTTCATTAACCATGCATTTACTAATCAAAACATGATAAGAGCCATAACTAAACTCTATCATAAACCATACTTATAACCCACATATAACCAGAATAATAAAAATAATCAAACAACTATCAAAACCACATAATAACAAGTATAAATACTCATGAAATACAAAGGAAGAAAGAGCTCTTATTAACATTTGAAAAATCAAACCATGTTTGGGACTTCCACGTACTTCTTGTCCATACATTGGGCTAAACCAAATATTTCTTTCAGCCAATCACCTGAGTGCCATATTCGAAGCATGGATGTGGTACTCGCAACAAAAGAACCAGGGATTCCTTTGGCTTTACTTCATATCCTACCATTACTGGTCAAGGGATTTCTAGGCCCAAAAATCTCATCTATATAACTAGGCTTTACCATAATCTTGCCATTTCCGATCAAGGGATTCACAAGCCAAACAATAAACATACATTACCAGGATTTACCACATTCCCACTAAAACCAATCAAGGGATCACCTATGTTGGATTGTTGGGGCCTGAACCAGGTTCAAACTTAATTAGCAAAAAAAATCCCTATACTATGGCCCTTTCAGCAATAGTCCACGGAGCACGGACTGAGGTCTCACCTGAAGTAGTATGGGGTGGTACTGGAACCAGGTATCCGCACCCTTGAGATGTTTGATAGTTTGATTGGGTCCAACTACTTGTCCCTATGCACACTTTCCTGGCCTTCGTGCCCTGATATACTTGCCTTCGTGCAGCCCTAACCAAGGGATGTGGGGCTTCTACGCTGTTGGAGCAGTGCTCTATGCTATTTCCCTAAGTCACACTTGAGATCTTACCTATCTTCCTTCACCAGTTAGTTATCTTGGCGTAAATAGAAGCCTTGCATTATATTTAATTATACAACACACTCATATAGGTTCGTGCAACAAATAAATAGTACACTTTCAATTTATACTAAATAATGCACTAAACAAGAAAAGATACACAAAACTAAGGTAAACTTCTCTTTATTAATTCTTCCAATAGTTATAGACTCGACCTGCTTTGTGCACTTAGCTTCAGGGGTCCGTGCACTCAGCTACGGACTACTAGGCCTTTGCGCACTCAGGTGCAGAGCCTTCTCCTACTCTAGGACCCAAAGACACACTTTACACTTCAACTCAATCTCTTAGGCTCATCATCCTTCTATTCTTGCTATGCTCTATGTTATCTTCTGCACTTAGAGCCTCGCTCTATTTATACAATTCCATCATCCATGGACCATGGGTAGGTCTATCAACCCAACATTACATTACAAAAATTAGGGCACACAAACCCTGTGACTCTATTATGAATTTGTGCTCTACGCCCACAATTCGTGGAGCTTTTACAAAGGACTTGGTCAAAACTAGGGCTTTAAGCCCCAAGGCATGCCTTTGAGGGATTCCATGCCCAACAAGCCCCCAGCACAAACATTGTGACTCACCCTCGAGTCACTTTGTTGGCACAGAGATCTTCGTGTGGAGTCCCTCCAGTTCGGTTCAAACTACTGCAAGGTCGGAAGTGCACTAAGCGGTTTCATGCTAGATCTCTTGTACACATTCTTCTGAGATCGTGGTGTTGGAACTGCTTCCCTACATCTGTGCCTGTGTCCCGTGCATTTGTGTGATCTTGCCTTCAATTCCTACTATGACGGTGAAGGCCTCATCGATCCAAGGCTAAACACATGCCTTCAATACTCCTTCTTTGTGCCATGATGTGTCCACTCATTCTTTCAGCACTTTAGCCTATTGCATCCACACGAGCCTTTGAGTGAGGACCACCATCTATGCAGTTCCTTTGACAATGTCATACTGCTGCTAGAGTTCACGCGCCTCTGTCTCTAAGCATTGGATGTTGGCGTCCTCCTACAAATTCATGAGGACCTCAAATGACTCCTCCAACATTCTGGGGTAGTCCCTTACTACACTATCGATCTCAATGAGTCCTACTGTAATAGCGTTGGTGCACTGTTCTCTTACTTCTGAAGGGGTGGACAACTGTGCCTTAAAGCACAACTCTACGATCTAAAGGTTCAACTCCAGTGAACCTTAGTCATTTCTTCTAGCACCTCACGCACCCCAGATGCTAGCCTATTGATGCGAGCCTTTGTTGGTGTGTCCGCTGGGATGTCCAACTTAGGGACACTTTGACAAGCTTCGTCTAGTACATGTACTAGCTGCCAATTTTGTGACACCACTTTGTCACACTACAAGCTCAACTATTCCATGTTGATTTTCTTCTGGTTTAGTACTTGCAACGTGCGGCTCTCCCTAGCCCGCAGTTCTACAATAATCCCATCCTACAAAACATATAATGTCTCTTGCAGGAAGGCAGCCATGTTGATTCCGATACCCTTGAGTGCACTAATCATAGGCCTCTTGACCTCATTTATTGTCACGAGTGACCCTTCCAACAACATTATGTTGTTTGTCACCTGAGCACATAGCATCGTCTCTGTTATAGTTGTCCCTACTGCAAGGCTGGTCGAAAGGGTACCAGCCTAAGGAGTGCGCACTTGCAACTCCTACAGTTGCACTCTAAGGCCCCCCAACACAATCTAGTTCTCCTACATAAAATTATGGAGGGCCTCTGAGCTGACATCATGCACTGTCTCGTTGATTTCATGCAGACCACCCTGGGTAAGAGTGATTAGGTCAATAGACAACTTTGATGCCTTGACCTTCTTTCTAGGCCTGGTCCGTTCGGTCAGGTTTTGGCACTTCAGCTATGTTGACGCAGTTTGTGGGTTCATGCCTCCCTCCTCTTCCTCTACTTCCTGCCCATGTAGAGGTGACTTTTGGCTCGCACATGCCTCCAGTATTGCCTCATGCACTGCTGCTGCTGCTATGACCTTTCTCTATTCAGTTGCTTTCTATGCAGCAACCCATGCCTCCTGCATGTCTGTTGTCATTGCCTCCTTCCTTATATTCTCTATCAACTACTCCATGCGCCATTTGGCCTCCTCTTTCCTCCTTTGTGCCATAGACTTATCCATTGCCGCGATGTCTAGAGTGAGCCACTCTAGCTACCATGTCTTTAGTACGTCAAATATTACGTCATCCATGGCTAAAAAGGTTAGCTCGATCCATTTCTTGGTTGGGTCCTTGTGCACTCTGATGTATATGTTGTGGAGGTCTACTTTAAACTCTGTAAAACTTTGCAGGATGTTGTAGACAGTGGTTGATAACCACGACTTGCGGTTGAGTCCCATTTTGAGGTTCATCTCTATGAACACCCAGAATATCTTACTATCACAGATCCGGTTCGCATCCTTTGTGGCCTAGAGTGAAACGCACTTCACGGCCTCTAGCAGATCCCTGTCAATTGTGGGGAACTCACTGTCCTCTGACAATTCCCCTGCCACGAGCACTATAGACAGTAGAAGCCATGCATAGTGGAACGTTTTTCCTTGTTCCTAAGCCTCATGGTAATTCTCGAAGAATTCCTTGCAGACGAACTCAGACCAGTTAAACTGGACCCCCTCTGCACACTTCTCAGTAAGTGCTACCACTAGCGCGGGTACCTCATCCGTGCGACACTTGCGCATAACCTTACCTGCCAATATTTGGGTCAACACTCTTAGTGCTTTATCATTGATGCTGGATATGGCATAGCCCCTCTTCTTCTTTTCCAGTTTATACTTCTTTTTCATGACCTCCGCGATGACCAGGTCACTCCTTTTCCCCTACGATATAGTTGCAAGGTCATCTCCTTTACATGGAATCCGAGTAATGTAGTGAATCAAGTGATCCATGGTGGGGTTGGGATCCTCTAGCCACAAACACCCACCATACACGAGGCAAAGCAGCTACCTCATGATGAAATTTATTATGGGGCGTGGTGGAAATGTGGCACCCAAAGCAACAAGACCATTTTTTGGCTTGTTCAGGCATGACCCAGGTTCGGAGTTAATTAGCCAAACAAATCCCTGTACTAATGGCCCTTTTGGCAACAGACCATGAAGCACGGATTGAGGTCTCACCCGAAGTAGTATGGGGGGGTGCTAGAACTAGGTTTCTGCACTATTGAGATGTCTAAGGGTTTGATTTGGTCCAACTTCTCATCCGTGTGCGCAGGTTGCTTATCGCACTTTCCTGGCCTTTGTGCCCTGATATACCTGCCTTTGAGTAGCTCTAACTAGATGTCTTGGGGCTTCCACATTGTTGGAGTAGCACTCTACGTTATTTCCCTAAGTCACACCTAAGGTCTGACCTATCTTCCTTCACCAGTTAGTTACCTTCACATAAATAGAAGCCTTGTATTATATTTAATTATACAACACACTCATATAAGTTCCCACAACAAATGAACAATACACTTGAAATTTATACTCAATAATGCATTAAAAAGGTGAAGATACATATAACTAAGGTAAACATCTCTTTATTAATTCTTCCAACACTTACAGACTCGACCTGCCTTGTACACTCAGCTACAGGGGTCCGTGCACTCAACTGCGAACTACTAGGCCTCTACGTACTCAGTTGCAAAGCCTTCTCCTACTCTAGGACCCAAAGACACAATTTACACTTCGACTCAATCTCTTAGGCTCATCATCCTTCTATTCCTACTACGCTATATGCTATCTTCTACACTTAGAGCCTCGCTCTATTTATACAATCCCATGGTCTACAGACCATGGGTAGGTCTATCAAGCTGACATTACATTACAAAAATGAGGGCGGACAACCCTGTGACTCTATTATGACTTCGCGCTCTGTGCCCACAATTCGTGGAGCTTTTACAAAGGACTTGGTCAAAACTTGGGCTTTAAGCCACAAAACATGCCTTGGGGGAATTCCATGCCCAACAACTTGGCCCTAAACAATATTGGATTCCTATGGATTTCTTCACCAACACCTTGAGGAATTTTCTCATCTCCACCCTCAAGCTTTACTATGTATCCCTCCATTACCAGTTAAGGGATTCCTAGGCCCTTCGGAATTTTCCTGAGACCACCTCACTTAGTTCCAAAACCATCTAACAATCTAGCTCAACCAAATGCAAGAACCTCATCACACCATGGCTATCCATAAATGGTAAGGCAAGGATGTAACCACTATCATACCTAGAAAAACCCATGCCAATGACATCAAGAGAACCAAATACACACATTCATGTACCATGCGTGTGAAAACTAGCAAGGAAATCATACATGCAATTCTATACATGCAAATTAATCTCTTTGTAATAGCTTGATCCAACTCTTCCGTGATTGATCTTTCATTTCCTTTGCTTCCTTCTTCTTCCTTTTCATTTCTTTCTCTAATTCTAGAGTTCTCCAACAATGTCAGATTGTGCAAGAGTATGAGAGGGAGAGAATAGAGAGAGAGATCCAACCCAAAATTGTCAAAAATTTTGTGGATTGATCCTCAATAGCCTTTTTATTAATGATGCCTCTATTTCCTTCAATTTCCTCCTCACATGCAACCCTTGAACTTTCACCTTCCTTTTATCCTATTTTCAATTATTTTCATAAATAATATGCCAATTAATTCCTCTTTTCATTTTCAATGACTTTGTCAATTTCCCTCAGCCATAGTAAACCAAATGAACACCCACTAGAATGTTTTCCCCAACATTCAACTTGGAATATGTGTATCATGACCTTGGTCATATTTTTTTCCTTTATTAACTTTTATTACATGAAATTTTAACCCGAAGTTGTTCCAATTGTAAACTTTTTTCGTTGATATGATTTCTATGTTTTCTTGTATGCAAGTAAGTACTCAATGAAGACAATTTGATATCCTGAAATTGAATTTGAAAAATTCATTATTTAATGAGTGAAAGTTTAGATTCATTTCTTGGATATAGAGAACCATATTATTCATTATATCTTAATTATGCACAATTTCATTGACATGCTCATGTTGACTTCATGTTTTCAAAGTTGCACTCATTAAATTATTTTCATTTTCTATTGGCTTATGTATGTATTATGATTTCCATGTTGCTTTAGTTATTAAGAAATTTGATTCTTCCTATATTTTTCTTATTCATAGAAAAATTATTATGTTAGTTTTTTAGGAATATATGAGGAATCCAGGGTTCTAACATGTGAAAATGTTGTGAAAAATATCCCATGTGTTGATATACCACTCAGATCAAATGAAAGTCCATTCAATATTAAACCTTGTGATCACTCAATTATTCTAGCACAAGCTAATTGTAGCATAAAAATTTTCTACACTATAGTTTTAAATCTCTTGCTATGACATTTCAATGGTTTTGCAACACGCAATATTGGAGTCTAATTGGATGATATTTTTTTTTCCATATAGTTCATGATATTGGTTTCTTTTTAGTTTACAAATATCTAGATTTACAAAAACTATCAATAATACATCAACCCTTTTTCCTAATTTTTGTATATTTTTTGCATATTCCATGTGAACCATTAACAAGTCCATCCTATGTACTATAATTTCCTAAATATATCTCAATGATAACATTGCATTTGATAAGGATTCTTGATGGTAATCTCATTATTTTCTCATATGTTGCATAACCTATTTCCTTTCTATCATGGTCATTCATTGCATAAACAACTATTAAGTCTTCCTCCTTTACATGTAATAATATTTTATTGTTATGCTTTTGTATCCTTTTCCAGAAAAATACATAAAGAACCAATGGATCTAGTGGAGGAGGTCTATATCACTTATCATTTATATATTTTATGTCTTCATCATATTGTTGATTCACTCGCATTTTGTTAAGGATTTTAATGATTTTGTTGTCTTTTTAACACATTGTGGTATGTAATTCATGACATTTTACATTTTCCTCCTAGAAATCATTTGTTTTTTTTTACTTTGCTAAAATTGGTTGCTCAAAAATTATAGAATCTTTATTTGATTGCACTAGGAAATAGTAAACTAAAAATATTATATAAGTATTTCCAAAATAAGCCAACAAAGTGTTGTTTATTTTGTGTAAACATTTTTCAACTTGGTATAACAATGTTGCACCTATCAAAAACACCTCATTAATAAGCATAAAATGAAGTTGTTCACAATTTGTTTTGTCAATGTGCCTAACTTTTCACCTTTAAGCGAAAGATATTCTTATTCATTAAATGGTAAATGAAATGCATAATGCACCATTATACCACCCATATTGAATGTTTCCTTCCCTGTATATGTTGTTACAATTCATTTTACCTGAGTTGGGTTATATTCTAATATGTCGTTGTACATGTGAATTATATATTGCAATAATGCTATAACAATAAATGTTTTTCCAATGCCCCCACCATCTCTTACAAGTTGTACAACGTATGTTTTCAACTCCCCTTTTTTCATCACTATTTTGTTGACCATATTTTATTGTTTTGGGTTGACCATTCTCATGATTTTATAGAATTCTATTTCTTCTAGTATATGTTTTTGTTTTAAAACTTGATAAGGTCTCTCAACTATTAATTTTACATTTCTAGCCTTCTACAAATATTAAATATCTAATCTGATATTTTATTCCTGATAACATTTTTCATTATCTCTTTCTTCATATGTAGGTATATCTCTTTTAGATAATTCTCTCTCTCTATTTTCAAGATCATTTGATATGCTATCAATATCATTCCAAGTTGTCATTTTTTCATTCGTGAACTTTATTTCATTAATTTTATATTCCTTTAAATAATAGATATGGAATTTCGCAAGTAAATTATTGTTCTTTAAAATTGTTCTCGTCAATGCAATATGGGACATATAACATTAATCATTCTCTATAATAGTTATCAGGATCAATATGTTTATTATACTTTACATATCTTACAACATATGGTCTCTTAGCGCCTCCTCTTTTCCTGCCTTGCAGTGTATAACAAAATGCAAATTCTACTAAGCATACATGTTCAATGTATTTTTGTCATTGTACATAGTGGGTGATAACAGATAAACATGATATGTTTCTTAATCATCTAGTTCGTGCTCTAGCTCTTTTGGATTTTTTTAGTAAGTGCCAACGGAAAGCTCTTCTATAACAGGAGAAGAATTACCAAAGGTATGTTAAGAGTGTATACGATTAGAATTTGATATTTTCTAGATGATTATTAACTTTTTCTTTCTGCAACATATCCTACGAATATGAAGCATGACCTTTGAAATTCATCATGAAAAATTTCACTCAATTTGGGTCCTAAACATTTTCATACTCGAAGTATCTTTTGAGTTCTCCAATTCAATCGAGGAGCACAACAAATATCACATTGTCATCATAACAGGAAACTTCAACTCTTGCACTACCTATATTTCTCAAGTATGAAATCAACCTCGATGTTGGGTCTCTCTCATTAGCCTCTTGTTCTTCAACAATTTCTTCTTTAGGATCTAAATCCACCTCTGCATATCCATTTCATCTATGCTCCAACTCTTTTATTCTTTATCTTACTTATTCTAGCTATCAATTTTCTCCACGTACTCATACTACTTCTCTTCACCTTGGTGGCATCCTTACAATTTGCAAATGTCTCACCAACATCCATAGACCTCAACCCAGGTTTTGTGACCCAAATGATACCCTTAACACTCCTTTTGTACAACCACCGACAAGGTTTCCTAGTACACTATTATAGGAATAAATTCAAGGTGCAAATATCAAAATAAATCCCACTCTAATACCACTTGGAATAGTCCAAGTTCTATAGCTTTCACAACACCTAGATAATCTAAATCATTGTTACAAAGTGCACAACCTAGGCCACTGGAATTTGGCTTCCAAAATAATTAATTCAAATGCCTAATTCACAGACAACAATAGAGAGAGTAATTTGAGTTTTCTCACAAGAAAACAAAAAGGATTTAAAATATTTTTATTTATTCAAATGCGTTGTTATAGATAAGAACTCGGATTACAGAACATCAACCTATAATTTCTTGAGATTCCCATGTTGTTACACAGTCACACTAGACACAACAACCATATACCTTCTTGACTCGCACAACAGCCATTCGACCCCTGTGAAAATTGTGCAACATCTAACCAACAACAACAATCCAATAACCAACTATCCAAGAGCTGAGAGGCATGAGAAAAAGGTTGAATTTAGAAACAATGTACCATTCATTCCTTCTTCTCTACCATTTATCGTTATGTTACTGACCTTGTCTTATTCCACTGTAAGAGATCACTTCCCATGTCATCAGCCTCTTCATTTTCAAAAAAATAAATCAACTCACCTCCTCTTAGCATGCGAACAAACCAAGTTTGTAACTTACATCTCATTTTGGCAATGCATATAGTAGGATTTTTCATGTCGCAGTGTAACTAAATAACTATCGATTTTGGATGTGTCAGCAACTCCATGTAGTAGTAGTATCATAATACATTCCTGGGAGTGTCACCAACTCAAGGGAAGTCACAAATTTGATAAAATTTACATGAGTAAGAAAAACTACCAGAATGATACACCTAGTAAACCAATGGGAAGTTGTTATATAACACATAAAGAAGAGGAATAAATGCAGCATGATATGTCCAAATTATGAGACCAAGTAAAACAAATTTCACTCTTGAAAAAAGTAAAAAAAAATGAATTAAAAGCAATGATGAATGTTAAGATGGATGGTTTAAAATGGGACATGGATGGTTTAAAAGAAAAAATAAAAAGGGAAATAAAAGGTTTGAAGCATGGTTTAAAAGCATAAATGGAATGTTTGAAGGAATGTTTAACAAAGTTCCTACAGGAAATCCTTCCTAATGGTGACAAGGTATTCCGTGAAACTCATGATGTGAACAAAGAGAATGTGAAGCATGATTTTAGAGACTGTAAATTTGGGTCTAATAACAACCACATTCTAAAGATCAATATGCATAATTTTGATGGAAAGGATATAGTAACATGGATACTACAAATGGAATAGTTATTTGATCTACACGGTGTACAACACTCACAAAATTTACACATTGCATATTTACATTTATAACCCAAACAATTTTTATGGTATCGATGAATTTTTTTATCATAAATCACTAGTCACTTGGAGAAATTTTATGAAGGAATTGATAGAACATTATGAGGATACAACGAGAAATATCTTCTTTATCCAAATGATAACTCTCAAACAAAAGAGTTCAGTTGGGGAGCACATTCAGTACTTCAAAAGATTCAGTATGTCCATAAGAGCATTTGATTGATGTCTTCTTATGGAATTTAAAATATAACATCCAACATGAGGTTCATCATTAGGAACTTAAGTCATTGGAGAATTCATTCAAGGTTAAAAGAAAAATTCAAAGAAAAATTATGGCAATGAGGATGTCTAACACTCACAACTATAAATATGGAAATATTGTCACTCCTAGCCTTCAAAAAGTTACAAGGTTGACACCACAACAACTGGAAGAAAAAAGAGCAAAAGGGATATGTTACAGTTGTGACAACAAATACACTAAAGTTATAAGTGTGTTGAGAAGAAATTATTTTACATGAATCATGAAGAGGATGAATAAAAGGAACAATAAACATCAAAAGAAGAAGATATACACCAGGAACCAATCGCAGGGGCTGAAAACGAAGAAATGAATCTAACCATTAGCAGGAATTACCACTCCTCAAACCCTTAATACAGAAGAATATATCAAGATGAAAAAGGTAATATTGCTGACTGATTTAGGTAGTACACATAATTTTATTCATTGTAATATGGTCAAGGATTTGACTTTCTTTCTATATCTAGCACTAGAGTCTCAAGTAATGGTTTCAAATGCAGGAACTATAAATTTCTCAAGGTAGTGCCATAATATGAATCTAACAATGGGGGAATATGTATTGAATAGTCCAGTTATTTCCATTCCAGTGAGTGGCACAAATGTCATATTAGGAGTCCAATGGTTACAATATTTGGGTATGATAAATTTTAATTTTTAAGAACTTTTCTTGAAATTTTCTCAGAAGGAATGAAAATTAAATTAAGGGGTATCACAGGGAAACCTGAGAAGAAAATAACCTCTAATTGCATGAAAAATATTTTATAGAAGGAACAATGAAGGGTAAGTGCACAATTATCTTCATTAGATGTGCGAACATCTAAGTCATCCATTTCTCCATATCTCTAAAGAGTCATTGACAATAATTCCAACGTATTTGAGACCCCCAAAGGTCTCCCACCTATTTGTGATCATGGTAATGACATTCACTTTATTCCTAGAAGTGTTCCTCCAAACGTTAGACCTTACATATATCCCTATGCTCATAAGAGTGAAATTGAACTTATGGTTGCATAAATACTAGAGGGAGGTATAATTCAACCTATCCAAAGTTCATTTTCTTCTCCAGTAGTATTGGTGCACAAGAAGGATGGATCATAACCTATGTGTCCAAATGATAAGTAGCTCAACAAGCTCACTATTAAAGATAAGTTTCCCATTCCTACCATTGATGAATTTTTGGATGAACTACATGGAGCAATTTACTTCACCAAGTTGGATCTTCATTTAGGATATCATCAAATTATAAGGAAGGCAAACAACATTGCAAAAATAACATTTAGATCTGATAAAGGTGATTATGAATTTTTTGTCATGCATTTTGGCCTTACTAATGCACCTTCCACGTTTCAAACTTTGATGAATTCCACTTTCAAACCCTTAGAAAATTTTTGTTAGTATTTTTTGATGATATACTAATCTAGAAAGTGTTAGAAATACCATGTTCAACATGTTTATGTGGTGCTAAAACTATCGGAGGAGGAACCAATTGTATGAAAAACACTCCAAATTTTTCTTTGGGGTACAAGAAGTGGAATATTTAGGTCATATTGTATCCCAAGAGTGTTCTAATGCAGACCCTAATAGAATTATAGCCATCAAGGAATGGAAAGTCCCCACAAACTTAAGGCATCTTTGAGGACTTGTTGGGTTGATAGGGTATTATTTGCAAGCTTACTAAGAATTATGGTAAGATAGAAATACCTTTAACAACATTGCTGAAGAAAAATGCATGTTTTTGGATTCTAGAAGAAACTAAGGTCTTTGAACATATTAAAGGGGCAATGCATCAAGCTCTGGTATTAGTTGTACACCATACTTCTTAAAAACCTTTATTGTGGAATGTGATGCCTTAGGAAATGAGATTGGTGTTGTTTTAGTGAAAGGAGGAAGACCCATTTATTTTCAAAGTTGTCCAATTAAGGGAAAGTATTTATAAAAACCTATTTATGAGAAGGAAATGTTAGCAATCCTACATGCACTGAAGAAATAGTGTCCTTACATAATGAGAAGAGATTTAAAGGTAAAAACCGGTCATGGTAGTCTTAAATACTTCTTGTAACAAATATTATCTTTAGAAGAAAAACACAAATTGGTTACAAAGATGTTGGGTTATGACTTTGAAATCATCTACAAAAAGGGAACTCAAGTGTTGTTGCAAATGAACTCTTAAGAAGGAACGAGGATGTGGAAGCATTCCATTTTTCCATTTCTATTATCCAATCTGATTAGATACCTGAAGCACGAGAGGAATGGAAGAATGATGAAGAGGTATGGACACTCATTCAAAAGTTGCAACAAGATCCCAGCTCATCTGATTCATTTATTCGGAAAAATGATTCATTTTGGTGAAAAGATTTCTTATGTCTACATAAGAGCTCGCAACTTAAACAAAAGGCTCTTTTGGAATTACACACCTCTCCTATAGGAAGGCACTTAGGATTTTTAAAAACTCACCATACGATCAAGAAGGATTTTTTTTGGGGATGGCCTTAAATCTTATATTCAGATGTTTGTGGTGGAATGTTTATTTTTCCAACAAAATAAAGTTGAGATAGTTAAGACACCAAGTGTTTTACAACCATTAGCCATTCCAAGTCAGTGTTGGGAAGAGGTGTAAATGGATTTTATAACAAGTTTACACAAGTTTAAAGGAAATAATTCTTATGTCATTATGGTGGTAGTTGATAGACTCACCAATTACACACACTTTTGTGCACTATATCATCCTTTCAATTTCAGTTCAACTATTACTTCATTTGTGGAAATAGTTCAAAAACTGCATGGAAACCCAAAGATTATTATAAGTGATATAAATCCCATTTTCACTTGATATTTTTGGACATAATTGTTTTCGTGTCTTGGTACTCAATTAGATAATAGTTCATCTTACCATCCTCAATCAGATGCGAAAATTGAGATAGTGAACAAGTGTTTGGAAGGATATATTCATTGATTTATATCTGATAAACAAACACAATGGATCAAGTGGTTTCCCCTAGCAAAATGGTGGTATAAGACTTCTATACCACAACAAAAATAACCCAATTTAAGATTATTTATGGATATAATGCACCGTCCATCACATCATCTTTAAGAGACAATTCTAAGGTTCGAGCAATGGAATATTAAATTGAGCATCAACAACAAGTTCTCCAACTCTTAAAGGATAACCTAACTTTGGCACAAAATCAAATGACACAATAGGCATATCAATATCACAGTGAAAGAAGTTTTAATGTGATAAATAGGGTATTTTTATGACCACAACCATAAAAATAGATGTCCCTTAAGCAAGCTAAGAAGGGTAAGAAATTATCACCCAAGTACTATGTCCTTTACAAGATGTTGCAAAATATTGGTAGTATGGCATACAAATTGGATTTGCCTGCATCTTCGCGAGTACACCCAATTTTCCATGTTTCATGCTTAAGGAAGGTTATAGATGAGAAGTTATAAGTTAAAACTATATTGTTAGAATTTCACAAGGAAGTAAAAATCATATTTGAGCCTAAAGAAATCACAAAAACAAGAATCCAATAGCTACGGAACATATAAATTTCAGAGTATCTCATTAAGTGGAAGAACTTACCTATTGAAGACTACACATGGGAGGATGAGTATTTTATTCAAAAGCATGCAAAACTACTGAAGCATTGAGGAAAAAGATTTCTTGAAGGAGAGAGGCATGTTAGGTCCCTATAGTACTAGTGTAGCCCCCATATTGTTATTTTTTAGCCATAGAATCCTGCTATTGTTATTGTTGTACCCTTACATTATTATTGTTATGTAGGACCTAGTTATATTGTGACCCCTTAGACTCCTATATATACCAAGGAGGCCTTGGCATTTGAATAATCCAATAATTGTTCATTTATGTGATGTAAAAGGAGGTTTCCCGTTTAAAGAGGCTTATTTTCAAGTCATTGATCTAATTTTTTTTTTTTCTATTTTGTGATCTAGTAACATAACAAAAATTTGTGGAAATGCATTTAATATTTGTTATGTCACTTTCGTAGAAAAATTATGTAGTTATGAATTCCAAACTAGGATTCTTGGAGCGTATACCTAACTTATGATGGAACATAATAAAACTTATTCATATTTTATTTCACATAAGTTGTCATATTTTTTTAGTTTTAGATATAGCATGATTTAGGTTATTAATTTGTGTAACAACCCTCGTTGATTTTCCACGTAAAAAAATAATATAAGACCATATTCCAAGCTAAATGGTGGGTAAAACATTTTAGTGGCTATTCATTGGGTTTATTTATGGCTATGGAAATCAACAAAGGCATTGGAAAAGGAAAAAATGCATTTATTGACATTTATTTATGAAAATAAAGGAAAATGGGAGAAAAGGAAGGTGAAAGGTAACATATTTGCAAGAGAGGGAAAATGAAGGAAAAATGAGGAAATTAAAGGTCTCAATGGTAAAAAGGCTTTTGAGGATTAGTTCATGGATTTTTTCAGTGATATATTTTGTGAGTTCAGTTTTGGAGCTATCTTCTATTCCTTCTCTCGCACTTAGAGCATTCATGGAGATTTCTTGGACCACTCTAGATTTCATTGGATTTTGAAAATAAGGCTAAGGACAAGCAGGAGAGTATAAGGGAACATATGGATCAATAGCTACAGTTGGATTGCTTTGCAGGTATCAATTTTCATGTATGATTTCCTTGATAGTTTTGGAATGCATAATACATGTATGTGCTTTCATGGTTATGATTTGTCATTGTCATGGAGGATTTCTAGATTGACAATGGTTTCTAGCCTTTCATTTCCTGGATAGCCAATGGGGTTATGGGGTTTCCAATCTCCCTCTCTCTCTCTCTCTCTCTCTCTCTCTCTCTCTATATATATTATATATATATATATATATATATGGGAATTTTTTTTATTTTTTTAATTTTAATTTTATTTTAATTAATTTTAATTTTACTTTATTTAATTTATATTTCCTAATTGGTGCTTATGTACTTATGATTGTGGCTTGAGTTACTAGTGTTGTATCTTTGGTGGGACAAATGCTTCAGAGACGTGAAGGTTGTGGGTTGAGTTACTAGTCTTGGAGCTCGGTTGGAACAAATTCTCTAAAAACCTCAACAACTTGGGTGAAGACCCATCTGGTGATGGCTAGTGATATTTGACTATGGTGGAATCATTAGTTGAGGGTTGAGGTGGTTGAGCCTTTGGAAGTCCTGGTTTGGATTTTTTTTTGGTTATTCCATGAGATCCCACATTCATGCTTGAAATATGGCATGAGGGTGATTGGCTGAAAGAGAGATTTGGTTCAGTCCAATCTATGGTCGGGTGGTACATGGAAGTCCTTGACTTGGTTGGCATTTTCATATATTAGTAAGAGGTACTTTCTATTGTTATCTATGAGAATATGTATTGATTATGATGGTGATATTATAGTTATGTGCCATTGTTTACATTTTGGTTATTTGTTGGTTATGTGATGTATATTTTCTATGACTCTTGACATGTTTGATGAATATACGAATGGTTGATGAATGCATGGACTAACAGATGTTATTTCATCTATTATGAAAGAGTATTAGACCTTCTTGGTGAATCTCAGATAATTTTCAAACCCCTATTTTCAAATATGCTTTCATGACTTGTAGATTTCATGTCTACCATATATTTGACGAAATGACAATCATGATTAAGATTTTTTAGGTCAATTCCCTAATCAAGTTTTGTGTTAGAGGATTTTTCTATGTTATTTATTGTTTTGGAAAGTCTCATAAAGTTATGGGTAATGATATGGAGTCTAGCCCTAAAAAGGTGGCATTGATTCCATGGTTGCATGCTGAAAACTAGGAAATTGGGATTGTAGTCACAACCTCGCAGGCTTATGCATGTGACTGAAGGCCTACAATTGCATGGATGAAGGCTTGTGCATGCGACTAGGAGTCTAGGTTAGTAAAAAGTATTTTAGCTCAAGGTTTAGGCACCTGTTGTGGTTGTCTATTTCATGGGGTTCATGTAGCTCCTAAGGAAGGCTAGTGAGTTTCTAGTTGTTGACCCCACTTTCTTGATTCTATCTAGGAGATCAAGTCATATCATAGTAACTCTTCATCACATGTTTACTCTAGTAGAATGGTGAACTTGGGTAAATGTGGGAGGAGGGCATTACAGGTTGGTATCAGAGCATGGTTCAACAATTGGACAGGATATGGTCATAGCTAGCTCATTTAGCCCATATGTATAGATGCATGTTGTTATGTGTGGATTATCATGGTTATGATTATGCATGCATAGTAGGTCATACATGCATCATGGTGGTCATTATGCAGTTTGTGTCATCATGATGCTGTTGGTATATTATGATGTTGTTATGTTAGCTAAGATGGATTAGGAGATGTAGATCAATAGAGCTATGTTGAAACACTCGAACTCAGGATAATAGAAAATCGTTATATAGGTTTGTATGTTGGGGATGTAGGTATGTTGGTTAGTGGTTGTTATAAGCACTATGGTTACATGCATGATTTTCATTCTATTAGTTTTGTGGTTACATGCATGATATATGTTATTTAATCAGTGTGGTTGTATGCACATGTGTCAAATATTCATGAATGATAGTAACTTGTCGTTATATGCATGGCGGTCATATGCATGATGATTATGGTCATTGTAGTTGAGGTCTTGATGATATTATGTCATGTGCTAATCTGGATTGGCCTATCTAGATGCTCATGGTTATGATATTTAGGTATGACTCCATATATTTGTGATATTGTGTCATGCTAACCTAGACTGAGTTATGTAGATGTGATAACCTCCCCTGAGATACACTAAGGCATGAATTTCATTATGTTATCTATTTGGTTTAGCTAACATGGCATGTTTACAAGTTGTT
This sequence comes from Pinus taeda, assembly GCA_000404065.3. Taxonomy (NCBI): domain Eukaryota; kingdom Viridiplantae; phylum Streptophyta; class Pinopsida; order Pinales; family Pinaceae; genus Pinus; species Pinus taeda. The sequence continues at coordinate 21,648 of APFE031653859.1, forward strand.
TGAATGTTTGATTAATTGTATGATATGGATATGTGTCTATAGTATTGCATGAAGGAATGATCTTGTTTTAATATGGTTGTACTAACACAATATGTACTAAGATAACCGGTACACACTTGAGTGCAAGCGTGTGCTAGTTTTAGTATTATGACTATGATTGTGAGTTGATTGCAGATTATGACATGGTTGTTAGTCTTGGTAAAGGCTGATTTCAAATTAATAGATATGATATCTTGATCTTTGGAGCATGTGGTTGACATATGTGAATAGTTGTAGGGCAACATGCTTGGTATTAGCATGACCGGCTAATAATTAATTTTTTTATATAACTAACAACTCAATGATGTGATAGCATGTGATAACACTCAATTGCATCAAGGTAAAATGTAAAATAAAGGAATTGGGTGAGAATTCCTTTGGCTATATTTGGAGACCACAACTGAGAACAAATGAGTGCTTTGCATGAATACAGAAAGTCTTCTTAACATTGATTTTGTGTGACATTATATGGATATTTGCTAGATTCATGAACATGTATTTGACATGTATACCAATTAGTTTCTAGTTATATCTAGATCTATTAAGGGAATTGAAGTCCCTTGAGAGATGGTGTGGATGTGTTTAGTTACAAGGAAACAACTTGGTACAACAAGGTAAGGAAACTAGTATATTATTAAATTTACATATCCAATGACATTTATGTGTTTATGGCATTATGATGCAAGGGATTGCATGGAAAAAGAGACTTCCATGAAATATTGAAGAAGTATTGGGTTGAGCTTTCCCTGGGAAGCATTAGGAACCTATGGGGTTGAGTCATGTTTTTTTGTTGATAGTTTTGTGATTTTGGTGCTTTGTAATTTATTTGTGCTTGATTTTCAGTTTTGTTTATGACTCGTGCATGGCCATGACACTTTTTTGTAGTGTCCTATTCCTATTGGGTTCCATTGGTTTCTTTTATTTTCTTCTTGTTCTTGCATTTTATGTTTTGAGGGTCTTGGGAATTGGTTTGGGAACAAGGAAAGTTAATGGAGCTCATGAAGAGCTGAATGAAAGCTAATAGATAATGCAAGACCGAGATGAAGCTTGGTGAATGAGTAGAGGGAAAGTGAAGGTAATAATATAATAGTGAGTTCGATTTGTTGGATCCATAGGGATGAATGGATAGTGGCAGGAAAGTCATGAGAAAGGTAGCAAGAAAGGTAAAGTAAATGGGCTTAAGGTAAAAAATACCTTGACTAAGTTGGTAACTATTGTTCTTAATGTTGTGCATATGATGCACGGATAAAGGGAGTTCTCTTAACCTTGACCTTATCATATCTAGTAATTATGTTGTGATCATGATTATGCTTATATTATATATATATATATATATATATATATATATATATATATATATATATATATATATATATATATATGCCTTTATTTGATAGGTTCGTCATGGATCATGAATGTTTTATGCTAATGTTTACATGTATATATGTATGTATGTCATTGTTTAACGAGATTTTCACGGATCTTTCTCATGGAGGAATGATTGCTTATGCAGGTGAATGACATGAAGATGTTCCTAGTTTATGAGGAATCAAGTGGGAAGAGAAGCCTAACATGTTTATGACGTCAATGTCGTGTGGATAAGATTTGATATTAAGTGCTTATACTATGCCTATCTTTATGCTATGACAAGTAATGCTGAGGGATACCTGAGTGGAATGAAAGCAGTGTAATATGTGGCATGCTGAGACAAGAGTGGATAGTGGAAAGAGACTAGAATCAAGGTTTCTTGGTAGAAACAATGTGGCCTTCTCATGTCTAGTACTACTATTGTGTATATGTTGTACATGTTGTATATATGGTATTACGTACATGTTGCATATGTGGTAGTATGTACATATGGCATTGTGCGAATGTTGCATATGCGATGTTGTGTACATACAGTGTTATGCACATATTGCATATGCAATGTTGTGTACATATGGTGCTATGTGCATCTTGTATATGTGGTCTTGTGTACATATGGTGCGGTGTACACATTGTATATATGGTTATGTGTATGTATGGTGTTGTGTACATGTTGTACATGTGGTGTTGTGAAATTGTGGTGCTATGTACATGTTGTACATGTGGTGTTGTATGTGTGTAATGTTGTGTAGATGTTGTACATGTGGTGTTGTGTACATGTCATGCAGGTGGTGTTGTGTACATGTGATGTTGTGTACATGTTGTGCAGGTGGTGTTGTGTACATGTGATGTTGTGTACACATTATGCAGGTGGTATTGTATACATGTGGTGTTGTGTACACGTTTTGTACACATTGTGCAACAAGTGTTGTGTACATGTTGTATTGTGTACATATCATACACGTTTCGTTATATACATGTGGTACTATGTTATGTTTATTGTGTGGTACACCATGTGTAGGGTTATATGTTGTGTTGTACACCGGGTGTAGGATTATGTGTTGTGTTGTACACTCGGTGTAGGTGTATGTTTCATGTTTTATGCAGGGTGTAAGTTTATGTGTTTTTTTTGTACACTTGGAATAGGTGTATATATTGTGTGGTGTTGTATGTTGTGTGTGTGTGTGTGATGTACATTGTATGTATGTGTATGTGATTGAAGATAAGATAAGGTATTATGTGCTTGCCAAGTTTGACAAACAATCTTGATCCATAAATTGTAATGGATATTACACTAGATAGTTCATCACAATAGATCTAATAATATTATATTAAAAATCAAAAAATTCTACACTATTACAGTTTATTAAACTTTAAGATTTGCGGATTTAAGTGTAATTAGTGCATGCATGCGAATGGAAATTATGTAGAAAAATAAAGAATGACAAAATAAGAACACACACACACAATACAAAGAATATTCTCTCTCGAAAACCCTTTCGGGAGAAAACCCAGTTGGAAGGTGAGGTCGCTTTGCTCTCTTTCTTTGTCTGGAAATATGGTTGCAAGTACAAAGAAGTAATGCATGTGGCCCATGGGCTTCTATGGTGAAAAAATACCTCATGGATGCTCTACCTCTTATCTCTCCTCACTATCTTTGCTAAGGTATGGAACACAATTCTCTTGAAAGATGGAATGCCTCTTCCTCCTAGTGGCCCTGTTATAACATAGCCCGATAGTCTACTAGTGGTTAAGTTTGACTAAGTCAACTCTTAAATAGAGTGATAATATAGACTCTTCTAGAGTCTTTTACATCACAAACATGTGACCAACCCCTTTTCATGAATAATGGGGGCTAACGCAGGTTCCTCCTGAACTATAGGCATGAAAATGGGAAGGTCAACTTTTGTGTCTCATAACTTTTGCATACAGACTCTGATTGACGCGCTTATTGCGTCGTTAGAAAGGTGTGTGTTTTTAGAATAAATTTAAAATGTGTCTACTAAAGTGACAATTTTTTACCCCCATAAAATGTTTTGATGCCTCAAAACGCTCATGGAAGGTTTGAGGCCCCATTTCTCCAAACTAGGTCCTGCTAGTAAAAATGGTCTAGTGAGATGATTCCTCCATATTTTCCACTCCAAATGCATTGAGATGGATGAAAAACAATATAATGATCCAATTCATATCAAATATGGCGTGTGTACAGAAAGGAAAAAGAACAAAGTAAGAAGCAAAGAATTATTTGAATGATAAGTATCAATATTTTATTTCCATATTAATTATGCATGTCATCTATGATTCTGATCTACGATGGTTGAGTTTTGAGCTAACGAGATGAGATATGTTTATGCATGATGATTTGATCAAACAACTAGTTTGACTTGTTATGACACGAAGTGAACAAAAATGCAAGTGTACCTTATTGATGGGCCATCAATGAGGTATGATTTGAATTTATTTGAATTCATTTTTATTCTAATGGAAATTATTTGCTTCATACAAGAAAGCAAGGAAATGCCTAGTTTGGGTGGTGAGATTGACTACCAAAGAATTAGGAGCAAAAAGCAAAAAGGAATTGGAACACGCAACAATGTGTTGGTAAAACATTCAAGAGTAGGGCCATTGTGGAACACTGGTACCCAATAGTGTCCATTGATTTCCATGAACATGCTATGACTGGTATGACGGATTTGAGGGATGGATATGCCTTGGTTTTTGGACCTTCCAGTGTGAGGAAACCTTTCCAAGGGAGGGGTTGTATGGGGGACTATGTAATAGAGAAGGGGATGCACACGAAACTTGAAAGGTGTGTGGCTGCACAAAAGGGGGTAACTGGATTGGCCCAAGGGACTATGCAGAAGGCTCAAGAATACATTTATTTTGGTCATTAGCATTACCAAATGGAAGTAGAATAACATTAGGAGTGTGCCCTCGAGCAATGAGATGATAAATGTTCACTTAGAGAACACGTAGCATAAGGATTTTAGGCTTTGACGTTGGAAGTAGAGTTTGTCTTTGGCAGTGGATTCTAGAATTCCTAGGAAGGAGGTGAATCATGGTATTGCTTTAAGTGTGGAGGTATGGGCCTCTCAATTCCCTTGTTGCTTAAGCAGGCATCATATCCTTTTATTTGTTGATTGAGAGAATGTGCATATGTGTATGTGTATATTATTGTGAATACTATATGAAGGTGGATATATAAAGATCTACCAATAGTATGATTATTTTCTGGTTGACGCAAATGTGCATGAGTGTATATGTGGTTTTTATTGTAATACTATAATGAGTTGTGTTATAAAGCTTCAGTAAATGGTATGATTGTCACGTTTTTAGCACGATGTCATTGTAAATTGTTTAATGAGTTGTGTTATAAATATCCATGGGAAGCATGTTTTCTTTTCAACGTCTTTTTAGCTTATATGTGTCATTGAACACTTAGGACGGTGTTCACCCAAGGAGAGGGTTGTGTAATAACCCTAGTTGATTTTCCATGTAAAAAAAGGTATAAGGCCAAGGTCACAAGACATGTATTCCAAGCTGAATGGGTGTTCATTTAATTTATTTATGGCTAAATAAATTCGCACAGCCATTGAAAAAGGAAAATAGACATTTATTGGCATTTATTTATGAAAATAAATGAAAATAGGAGAAAATGAAGGTGAAAGGTCACAAATTTTTATGAGAGGGAAATTGAAGGAAAATGAAGAAATTAGAGGCCTCAATGATAAAAAGCATTCTGAGGCTTAGGTTGAGTTACTATCCATGGAGCCCTGGTTGGACCCACGTTCTTGAGCCCTTGGTGGGTTGAGTTACTAGTTCTAGAGCCTTGATTGGAAATATGCTCTAGAGCCCTAGAAGTCTTTGGGTTGAGTTACTAGTCCTAAAGCTCAGTTGGAACAAACACTCTAGGGCCGTGGGCAACTTGGGTAGGGAATAATCTACTGATGGTTAGTGATGTTTGATCGTGAGGTGGAATCACTAGTCGAGTGTTGAGGTGGTTTGGCCTCTAAAAGTCGTGGTTTGGTTTTTGTTTCTATTATTCCATGATATCCCACATACATGCTTGGAATATGGCATGAGGGTGATTGGATGAAATAGAGATTTGGCTCAGCCTAATCTATGGTGGGGTGGTACATGGATGTCCTTGACTTGGTTGGCATTTATGGTGATATTATGGTTGTGTTGTCACTGTTTATATGTTAGTTATTTGTTGGTTATGTGATATATATTGTCTATGGATGTTGACATTTTTTATGAATATATGAATGATTGATAAATGCATAGACTAAAACATGTTATTCCACCTATTATGAGAGGGTATTAGACCTTCTTGGTGAATCTAGGATAAGTATAAGACCCATATGTTCATATATGCATTCATGGCATGTAAATTACATGTGTGCCATAAGTTTAACGAAATGAGTGCCATGATGAGGCTTTGTTATCAAGTCCTTGATCAATTTCTGTGTTAAAGGCTATGTCTTTGTGTTATTTATTGCTTTGGAAAGTCTCATAAAGTTCTTGAGAGTGATGTAGAGTCTAGCCCTTAAAAGGTGGCATTGATTCCACACTTGCTGAGAAATGGGAAATTGGGATTGCATTGCTACCTTGCATGCTTGTGCATGTGACTCTAGTCCTAAACTTGCATGAATGAAGGATTGTGTATGCCACTCGGAGCCCAAGTCACTAAAAAGTAGTCTAGATCACGATTTGGGCACCTAGAGTGGTTGTCTATCTTCTAGGGTAGTGTAGGTGGTGAGGAAGGTCATTAAGTTTCTAGTTGTCAACCACGCTTTCTTAATTGTATTTAAGAATCCATGTCATATCATAATAACTCTTCTCACATGTTTTACCTTGTAACATTGAACTTTGGTAAATGTGGGAGGAAGGTGTTACAATTTGCTATCTTAACTATTTGGAAATTGATCTCACTCTATGGGATTATTGTTCTCTTACCTTTTATCTTATTTTATCCAAGTAGATTTTACATTTATGCAATGATTTTTTTATATCATATATTAGTTTTATTTTCATAATAATGATTCATCGCAAACAAGTGCCTAAATCATGTTAATGATGAACTTGGTGATAGCAAGGTCATAATAGTATGATCAATATTTAAGTACATGATCATTTATAGGAATGATTTAATTTATTTTTGATTAACTAAGTGTGTTGTATTTAATTTTCTTGGTTAATATTTATTCATTCAATTATATTCCAAAAGTTATGAGACAATATATTGTCATAGAAGATTTAGATTTAAAAGATTAAACACTTAACTACAATTTGATTTACAATACTTGTGGATAAAACAAGGTATAAATCAATAACATATTATCTTTTGTTTCTTTAGTAGAATAAGCATTAAGTAATTTATGTAAAACATATTACAAATCATTTATTTTAAATATAAATTGTTTTGTTTCATAAGTTTACATACTTTAAATTGATAATAAAATATTACATTATTTTTGCAAATAAATTAAGAAACATTTTGGAACCATTGCTAACAAAATACTAAAAAAGTTAGAAAACTTAAAATATATTATTTGAAAAACATATAAATTTATTTTCATAGTACATAATAAAAATAATAAAACAATAAATCTATATCAACTCATTAGAAAAATCATGTAATAAGTTTATATTTCACTTAATTTAAATAAATCATCACAATTTACATAAATCATCACAATTTAAGAATGTATGAACTAAGAATGCTTCTAAGTGAGACCGTAAAAGTTATTAGTTCCAATTTCAATTCATTAAAATATTTCTCACTCACTATAAATGCATTATGTTAGGAAAATCATGGGAATTTAACTACAAATGTGTTAGGTTATAAAAATCATGGGAATTTAAGAATGTATGAACTAAGAATGCTTACATCTTAAAAGTTATTAGTTATAATTTCAATTCATTAAAATATTTCTCAATAAATATAAATACATTAGGTTATGAAAATCATGAGAATTTAACTACAAATACATTAGGTTATGAAAATCATGGAAATTTAACTAATTACTTTTTAATAGCAAATTATAAGTTTATAAATACATTAGGTTAGGAAAATCATGAGAATTTAACTACAAAATCATTAGGCTATGAAAATCATGGAAATTTAACTAATTGTTTTTTAATAAAAAATTATAAGTTCTCAAAATTTCAAATAAGAAAATATTAAATTACTATGTATTTTGTTTATGTGAATATTAGTTGATATTTTGACTAAAAATAATTTATATATATTGTTAAAATAAATCATAAGTAATAAGATGCCATATTTTGACCAATCAAAGCAAAGGAACACTCCAATCACAGGGCGTATGAGATACGAAGAAAGTGAGATCCAAGCCTGTCAAGAAGAACTATTATTGAATCTGATGAGTAGAAGAAATTAATTAAAAGATGAAGTATAAATTTTAAAAATGTAAAAAAACAAAGAAAATTGGTGTCATGCTAATACATATTTTAATATTTAACTTTTATCAATTTTTATTATATTAATTAAATTTAACAATTGAAATAATAGATCTTGATTAAATTTCTTAAATTAATTTTAATTTTATTAATATTATAACTGGTTACACATTTATGAATAACCTTAATTAAAATATATATATATATATATTATATTATATATATATTATGAATATATTAATAGATTGTTATAACGTTTTTATTCATTTGTAAAAGTTAGTATCTCATACTAACTTTGTACAGTATAAACGCTATACAGTCTAATACAAACGGCGTACAGTGTAATATGTGAAAACTAAATTATGTACAGTATAGTATAACATGTCAATTTTAACAGGTATGTGAAATTTGTTATATGAAGTTTTTTTTTTAACAATATGTTAAACATGATTAATTTGTTTTTATTTAAACTAAGTAAATTTTAAATTATATTAATTTGTTTATTTTAACTAAGTTACATTCATATATTGTGACTATAAATATATTATATTATTTTGACTATATAATTATATTAGATTATGTGAGTAAATATTACATTTGAAATATAAATGTTTATTATTTAAAAAAAACATCTTTATTTTAATTAATGTATTTAGATTTATAATTAAATTTAAAAATGAAACAAATATTATTTGTTTTTATAATATATAAAGAAATTAAGCTGGCGTGAAAATTCATTTTTCTTTTCAGACACCAAAATAACTCATTAACTTCTTAACAAATACCTTATATAAATATACATTACTATTCCTGAATTAATTTTTTGAGAATTATATTTACTAACATTCAATTATTACCATTTATTTGGTTTAAAATATAATACAACTAATTATCTAAATTATTTTGTTAAATATTTTAAATTAATAGTTTCATAAACAATTTAGAAAAACTTGTCATCCTATGCCATTTAATGTTTTAGGGAAAATAACTCTTTTATCAAAAGTTAAATTGATCTCAACTATTTAAAAAATAATAATTTAATAAAAAATTTATTCGACAATAATCAAAACTATTTTGAAGGCTGGAAAACAAAATCTGACCACCTGCATTAATCCACTGATAACTTTGACGAAACCCTAGCACCTTGAACCGACTGGTAGATTTGAAGTTCCACTCCAAAATAATGTTTATATCTCTTTAAATAGAATATACTCGTATTCTCAATCTACCATGAGACTAGCACTAGCACAGCTATGTTTTAACCATTGAAATATATAATATTTCAATGGCAATCTTCCCCTTGAGCTTTAAAAAAATGAAAGGCACAGCTCTAATTGATCCCTAAGTCAAATTAAATGAAAATGCTGATTGAAAATAGTTTTTGGTTGCTACCAAGTTAACTTACTTCGACTTTACGCCGAATTCAGACCGCATGAACATGAACGTGAGAAGCATGCTTGAGGTGGGCTCATTATGGCCACTTAGTGCAATAATACCCCAATACCAGCGAATCCGCGGACCGACATTTTATGATAAAATAAGTCATTGAATTGGGAAGGAAATGGAGAGCATGTGAAAGAAAGCAGTTGACAAAAAACGGAAGCGTTACAGATTCCATGGCAAAAAAACTTTTAGAGCACCGCCGACATGCCATTTTGATTTCCCCTCATCCATTATACCCTGCTGCGGCTTCACCATTTGTCCATTTCCAACAACCGTTACTCCCGATCCTCCACGCCTCTTCGTTATGAGACCGTGCCTTCATGTGATCTCGGCGGGCGAGGAGAGCGTGGCTATAAAATTACAAATTCGCTAACCCATTCGGCTGTCTTTCCTCCAAGCACCACTCTATTTATCACCACTCATCACAGGTGTACTGTAGAGCGAAATGAGATCATGTGCTCTCCGGAGAAGAAGTAGAGGAAGAAAACAGTGGAGATGAATATATTGTGGAACAATAAGAAGGCGGCAGCAGACAGAGAAGAGCCTGTACTGCAACAAGAAGTAGATGAACTGCTATCATGGGTACCGTCAATCAACAGACGTACGAAAACCCTAGGGCATCTTATTTCATCATTTTCTGCACTGTGTCTATATCCAGGTCTAATAGATTATGCAATTAATTTTCCATATGTTATAATGTTTGATTGGCAATATAATTTGAATGTATATATACTTGATCTGGTTTAGGTCAATGCCTTTGAATGCATGGATGATGTTCAGCTCAGGAAATGCGTTCTACGTCCCCATCCCTCCAAGAACTCCCAAGAAAAGACACCAAGAATGAAGCAGGTATTCACATGCAGCAGCTTCATTCATAAAATCTTCAAAGTTCCCCAACAACAACAAAAAAATGAATTTCCTTAGACAAAATCTACTGTGATATCATTTAATTAATATGGTGAATGTGTATGATTAGCGTTGCATTTTATTTAGTGGACAAAGTCACATGAACAATCTAACCTTTGCAAGCCACACAACTCCATACTGCCCTATAGCAATGATCATGCAAATGCAAAACTATTGCAATATCCAACGACTGTAGTGAAGCGATCTTAATTACTTTTATTACTTTTATGTCAGAGGCCACGTTCTGATGCATCAGTTCAATTTGTTACAGGTACACAAGAGCACCATTAAATCCAATTTATTGCAGGTACAAAAGACCGTTAGGTCTAGACAGCCCAAATGTAGCAGTAGCAGTCTCATGGCTGCAGTCTGGAAATTCCACTCTGAGGAAGAGGAAAACTCAATTAGTGCATCCATAACTTCATGAATTATGGTTCCAGTGCCTATGGAATCCCAGGTGATTTTCCAGTATAATTGCTGAAGGAATAACTTTTCGGCCAGGTCCTCTTCCTCTTTCCAGTTCAGTTGCTTCTAGTTTCAGCCATTTCTGCTCAGTAGATTTAATGATTCTACTCTTAGGTCTGATATTCCGATATGATTTCGAAGGGTATCTGTATGCTATTTCATCGATAATAGTTGTATGTTTGATTCTTCAGAATATTCACAAATTCTAATTTGTAACAGTTGATGGGTTTCATGTGGAGGAAGCCGGTTTTCTCCCTTAATTAAAATGCGATAAGCAAGTAGTCCTCCAAAGTCCTTCACCAGCTGGGTGGCAAAGACAAATTTTAATTGAAAGACACTTTTTATTAATATTTGTGTTCCTTTCATATTTTAATATTTGAAACATGTTACTCTCTGTTATTTGCAATATTAATTGCAACGTTGTGTCAATATGTGCTGTAGAGACATATGTGAATATGCCTCTATGTGTCAATTTTTGCATTATTTATAATTTTTTTAATATTTGTATTTAAAGGTGAGCATGTGGTTTTAATTTTTTTCCCTTAAAATGGCCTTCTTTCAGGGTTACATCCGTGGCCGTAGTAGAAATATCAAATATCCCTTCTACTGCATTGACAGCCTTATGAAACTTTCAAGTATTCATGGTCTTTCTTGGAGAGAAATTGCATGCTGATTTTAAAATGGCCTTCTTTCAGGGTTGCATCCGTGGCTGTAGTAGAAATATGAAATATCCCTTCAGCTGCTTTGACAGTCTTTTGAAACTTTCAAGTATTCATGGTCTTTCTTGGAGAGAAATTGCATGCTGATTTTAAAATAGCCTTCTTTCAGGGTTACATCCGTGGCTGTAGTAGAAATATCAAATATCCCTTCTGCTGCATTGACAGTCTTATGAAACTTTCAAGTATTCATGGTCTTTCTTGGAGAGAAATTGCATGCTGATTTCAAGTAGTTATAGCGAGTATTTTGATATACCTAAGTTAACCCTCTCTCACTAAATTTCTCACGGTGAGAGTGCTGTGTGGTGGGTAGATCTCCAGCTGAGAGTGCTGCGTGGGTCGATCTCCACCATGGATAGAGGTTTTCAGTGTAAAATTGTTAGTTTAAGAGTAGAAGCCTCACTACCGATATAGATTATTTCAAGAAACTCGTTCCTTGGATGCGATGGAGTTGAAGGGTTGTGAAGGTAAAACTGGTAGTTCCTTGGATGAGATGGAGTTGAAGGATTGTGAACGGATGGAGTTGAAGGGTTGTGAAGGTAAAACTAGTTTGTATATCTTTCAAATTTAGTTATGGATTTACAATATTCTTTTTAAAAGATGCAAAATAACACTGTTGTATTTAAAAGGCAAATGGAATGATTAAGGAATTTAAAATCCAATGTAAAATCCACTCAAACTGATATTTATAAAACTTATGATTCTCTGAACATTCTATTTCATTTTAAAATTCCAATAGAGATAAAATTCCGATAGAGATAATTATTTTCTTGATTCTTAAATTTTTTAATAAAGAAAATTTGATAGTTTGCAGAAACTATTTCTTTGGATAGGGTTGAACGGTTGTGAAGGTAAAACTTGTAGAGGTTTTAGGTTTAGCTATTCATTAACAATATTCTCTGCAAACATCAATGTTACACTTCAAACGCAAATGAAGGGCTTAAAGAGTTTAAAATGCATAGAAATGGTACACATTAAACTCAATAAACTTATCACCAAACTTCTATTTTTATTTTCAAAAAATACAAACAACAATGTTACACTTAAAATCCAAATAAAAGGCTTAAAAAGTTTAAAATGCATGGAAATGGTACACATTAAACTTATTATCAAACTTCTATTTTTATCTTCAAAAAATAGAAACAACTATGTTACACTTAAAACACAAATAAAATACTTAAGTTAAAAATAACTATGTTACACTTAAAACACAAATAAAATACTTAAAAAGTTTAAAATGCATGGAAATGGTAACATTAAACTTATCACCAAAAGTCTTAGAAATCACCTCAATATCTATTTTCATCATAAAATTCTAATAAAAATGGTTTTTCATGGTTTTCTACTAATATTTTGTTGAAATTTTTTAACTACAAAGAACACTAGCAAGTCAACCCATGTGTTTCCTTTGCCCACCCACTAGAGCCACACTTTATATGCTGTATAAATCCAAATATACTCACTTTGATTTATGTGTATTAAAATGCAATATAAATATATATTTATTTTACATTAATATAACTGAATATAATACACCTATATAACATTTAATATAATATTGTTATACAAATACAAATATAAAATACAATATACATAGCTAAAATTATATATACAATTGAATATTCTTAAAAATTTAATTAAATATTATATAAATATATAGTTAGAATTTATATAATAAAATGTAAATGTAGCACATCTTATTCTAACCTCTACAATATTAAACATATTACTATAACCTATACAATATGTAAGATATTATTATAGGATGCATCTGGTTTACTGTTTAGGATGTGTTAAGTCTAATTTTCCAATTCAAATGAATTATACAATGAAGACTTCAGGTAATGATAGGATCAAGACTAGACTAATCTGACCTATATAACATTTATGATATTACTACAAGATCCATATTGTTTCCTGTTTAGGATATGTGTCTAGTCTAGTTTTCCACATCAAGTTAGGTGGTGTTAGGATCAAGGCTAGACTAATCCTTTACAGCGATTAAAAAAAAGAATTTTTTTGCTTCACTAATCCTTTGCATGAATTCATTAATAATAAAAGGAAAATATTTTATTAATTGGAACGCAAAGGAAGAAAAGAAACAAGTAACGCTCGCCTGCCCAACACCGACACCAGTAAGGGAATCCTTTTCAGTGCCATTTAATCAACATTAAAGGCCATTCCATGGAACCCAAATATTACGTTAACTCCACCTCAACCCGCCCAGTAAGGTCTTGATAACTGCGTTGGCCACGAAGTGTAGCATCAAAATCGCCATTTCAGCGGTTTATGAACCTCCACTGTCTCAGGTCAATGACGCACAGATGGGCATTATGATTGCCAGTTAAGGTTGCGATTCCTGATTTAAATTAATGAATACAATTAACTTGTAAGTATTTTTCGTTAATTTCAATTCCTAACTGTGTCAATTAGGGTTGTTTGCGATTGCGGTGGGTATTTCTCATTAAGTTCAGTTGCTAATTGTAGGGTTATTTCAAGTGATTCCAGGAAGGAATAGAATTTTCAATATTGATACTCTAAAGCCGAGGAATATTGATGGTATAAAGCCAACTTTGTACCTGTTAAAAAAATGTATATTATAAACCTACAAATGCCAACTAGAAAAAACAAAATATGCCTTAGAAAAGAGCAACAATAATATGCTGTGTCATGAGCATTCCAATGGCAACAGCAACATCGGGGAAAGAATGCCTCCTTATTGCTTCAGAGATCAGCATTGCTCATTAGGTTAACCAATAAAATGATGGGGCATGTTGATTCCCTTCACATGGTATAAGAAGCGCTCCAGAGAATAAGATGCTCTAAAAGTTTTAATTCCAGGAGCAGTCACTAGGTGTTTCCGAATATGGCTGGGCCAGCATGGGGCGTTGCCGTTTTGGGGAACAATCAGTTTTGGAAAACTGATTGACATCTTTTCATGTGAGTTTGGAAAGGACAACTATCTTATTGTTGGAAATGAAATTTCAGAGGGTAAATATGTGAACGATACGTGCCTAATTTTTTTCTATAAAACCTAACAGTTAGGTGCCTGCGCCGTTCTGTAAGCTAAGAGCGCAGCATTAGCAAAATCGTTAATTTCTATAGAGAACAGGAGAATAGCAATCCGTGTTTTGCAGAAATAAGCGTTATTCTGCATAAATTTTCCAACCCCCTGTTCCTTTAACAAAAGTTTTTTTTTCTTTATTAATATAAAATTGTAAAGATCGGCTGCATACATCACTTTTATTTCCAGTTATATCCATTCCTTACACGCAGATAAGCGTTAGAACATTACATTAATATTTAGAACATCTTCGATACTCCTGCTAAAAGAATAACCATGATAGATTCACTCTGGTTTGAAGTACATGTATTTATATAAAGCTAAGTATACATATTTTATAAAGCTAATTTATATTTTGCATGTTGCACCGAATAAACTTATTATAAGTGAAATTAACTTTATACAAAACATAAACTATAATGATTAAACTTCAAAAGACTAGAGTTTGAATGTTAAAAGAAAGTGTCATATTTCTTTAACTTTTCATTATCATTAATTAACATAGGCTCATTATCATTAATTAACCTAGACTCAGTGCTTTGCAAAAATATAAAAGCCAGTGCTTTGAAAAAATACAAAAGCCATAGTTTAACAGTAAAAAACTGAGAAACTTATTGTTACTTATACTCAGTATTACCATTACTAGAGCATGAATGGGTTAACTGTGAATCAATTGAATGAAACAGTGGACTCAATATTATGTATATATGGAATTCTGGCTGTCTTTGAATTTAAGGGTGGTCTCTAAAATATATTTATTAATTTTTCTCACAGTAATATTAACATCATACATCACTTTAACATATTTATTCTAATTACATTGAAATTAAATTAAAAGATTTAATTTCAATAAGGTTGATTTTATTTCAATCAGGTTAATGATTGTTTAATGCTAGGAACTAAATCAAAAAATCTAATTTCAATTAGATTGATTTAATTTCAATCAAATTAATTACTGCTTAAAACTAGATAAATAAATCATATTTAAATTTAATAAGTTAGTTTTAGGTTTGAGATTATGTTCAAGTAATTTTCAGTTGGATGATGTATATTAGGATAGTAACTTAAAATCAAAATGATTTATATATTCTTAGAAGTGTAATATTCATTTAATCATTTATTACACTGATTATTGATATTTTATGTTTATATATAAATATAATTACCCAGAGTTTGAGGGTTGATTATTTAGTTTGAGTTTATATGGTATTTGAGTGGTTGTAAGTGAAGGTAATGAAAAAAATACATAAAATTGATTATATTAAAATAATATTATAAATTATATAAATATTGAAAATTTGAAATAAAATTAAATTGATTTTAAAAATAAATTAGATAATAAAAGAGATTTGATTTTATAAAATTAAATTAGATAATATAAAGAATATATAAATATTTTAAAAAGGATTTAATGAAATATTTTAATTAAAAATGGGAATAAGATTATTTTTTTGGAAAAGAATAATTATTATCTTATTCATTGAAGTAGTTAGGTTTTAAAAATTTCTCTCAAATTTTTATATTTAAAAATATATTATTTTTATTTATTAAGTTTATGTTGTAATGTATGTAATATAATGTTTTATATATAGTTGTACTCAATAAAAGATATAAAAATAATTTTATTTTAAAATAAAATAAACTTGACTTTGTAAAATTAGTAATTGATTTTTGATTGAATGTTAATCATAAATATGGTATTGATTAGTAATATTTTATGTGAAATATAATTATTTAAAAGAAAATTAAACATATCTAAATCCACTTTAACTTTAAATCTAAAAAATTAAATTTCTTTTTATTTAAAAAAATTATATCAAAAATTAAAATAAATCTAAAATATTTAAAAACATTTTTCAGTTGCTTGACATATTCATTTTCAATTGACACATCGGTAAATATTAAGATAAATGGAAAGGCAATGGAGGAAAGCCAAATGGGTAGAGAATTTGTATGGAATAGCCACATTCTCCTGCCCACCGAGATGACAGGAAGGAACGAGCAAGCAGGTAGGCTGTCATAACGAAGAGGCGTGGAAGTAACTGTCACGACAAGTTGGAAATGAACGAATGGTGAAGCAACAGCCTGAGTGAAGATCTTCAAAAGGACTAAACAAATGGTGAAGCAACAGCAAGACTAATGGGGAATATCTCCCGAAGGGCAATTTGGCGGTGCTTTTCAAATTTTGGCATGGAATTTTGTCGGACACCTATAATTCTTTCTTAAGCTTCTTTCAAATGTTTTTTATTTTTCTATTTCCTTAAAATTCATTGAGATATTACTCTCAATAATAGCTAAAGTAAAATTGGTTGATAAATATTAGTGGATTTAGTTTTTTATTTTTATTTTATCAAAGTGGTTGTTGTTAGTTGATAGTGAGGATAATTAGTTGATCATCATTTATTATTTGTGATATTGGCTGATTTGGTTCACTATGATTGAAAGTGATAAGTATGGTTTACTAGGGTTAATTATAGTCTAGATATGTTTGATTATAGATAGGTGTGATTGTTGGATACCTATTATGTAAAAATTAGTATGGAGAAATTGGAACAACCATTGAAGTCTAAAAATTCTTTTGGAAAATAAAACAAAAGATCATGACAATGACAATGTATTAATATGTATTTATTTGTAGATAGAAATGTATTACACCAATTATCTTGTATATAGTTTGTATGAGTTTAAAATAGTAACAAAAAGGTTTCTGTGTTCCAAACTAAAAACACTATTTATTTTATCATTACCCGGTAAGAATATGATTGCTTCTAATTTGATGACATTAATTTGAACATTATAGACATCTTCTTTGCCCAATAACTTTAAACCAATACCATTTTTTTAATGTACAAATTGAGATTGGTATTTATGTTGGTGGTGATATCATTTCCCTCTTTTTGAATTTGAGAGAAGTTGCTTTTATTTAGGCCTTTTTGTTTTGATGTACAAGTTGAGAGTGGTATTTATGTTGGTGGTGATATCATTTCTTTTTTTTTATTTGAGAGAAGTTGCTGAAAAACCATTACCTTAGTGTGGTGCCCAACCCTTCCTTAACTTAACTTAGGTTTGGATTGTGCATTTACCTATCTATTGTCTGTTGGCATCATTTATAACAACATCTACACCAATAATTGCAAAAAATAAAATAAAAAATCATTTAGCATTTGGATGTGTTTAACTTAATTTGAGATTAAGCCTAGCCATGGTAAAAGGATCTTTTGGAATTCATTTATGTTTCTTGTATCAAATATTGAGATGTAAGTTTCTTATATTAAATATTGAGATATAAAATTTTCTATCAAGAATTAATTTATATTTATTAGTTTGTTTAGTTTGTTGGCTTTTTACAAGGTTTTGGATAAAAAAGAATTATAGTGTTGAAGGAATATTTAAACTATTTCTTGTTCTAGTTAAGTATTTTTGGATTCCTTACAGATATTTTGTGAAAAGATTTGATAAGTGGGCATTTCTCATTTGTTGATATTGAGCTATTAAAACAATGGCCACACTAGATGGATTATTAGAGTTATTGAGTGTTGTAATACTCCTAACAACAAGTTAATTTTAGCAAGGATGCTCTCTCTTACATTCAAACCTATTTGCAAAATACTAATAACAAGATTGAGTTTTGATACCTCTGAGCTGTAAAAATATGGGTTACAATAGGAGAGTCATTCTTCTGAACTAGTTTTTATTTAGAACAATTATTTGTTTGAAGTTGACTCCCCTCAATAGCAATAAATTAATCAAATCAGTGAGGTTGAGGTTAATTTCCATCAAGTGCCTGTTTCCATAAATTAATTGGGTCTTGGATTTCTCATTTTGATCTGATTCTAAAAAAAAACCTTTAGAAAACCTACATCTTGTATTTTTTTTTATAATCTTTTTTATTTATATTTTTTATAATAGATTGATGAAATAAGAAAACATAATAACAATAATAAAGCCAAAAAAATTACATGCAATCACCAATCAACCCTAATACAATAGTCCACTACATTAGTCCACTGATTCCTCAACATGGTATCAAAGATAAGGTTTGAGAAAAAGGGCATGAAGATCAGTTCTCATGGTTTTAATATATGTGAATTTCCTGAGATATGAAGGCATATAAGTTCTGTTCCTAATCTCCTATGGAAGACATCGGAATTCTGCTCATTATTTCCTGGGGAAGGCATATGATCCGAATTTTTTCTATCCGAGTTCTGTTGTGGAATATCATCCGAAGTTCAGTGATTTGATGCAAACAGTTGTGGGAAGTATCTGTACCTGAGCAATAATTGTACTGTATGCCTCGTATCACTAGCATAAGATCTATATTACTCTCTCAGTAACATCGAATACACTAATTACTTTGGCACGCAATATAATAACTCGATCACTTTATCTATGAGGCTCGATGTATTTTTTCTATGGCTCGCTAAAATCAACAAAGGCTCTTTGTGGCTTGTATATACATATTTGAGTAGCTAATTATATGGTTGGTTGTTGTTAGAAATATGGTCCAAGGTTTAAAAATCAACTCTGGAAATCACATCAAACAAGTGATGATAACTCGCATTCATGTCGCTCTCATCCTCGGAGATTTGGATGAAATTCTCTTGGACGAAGTTCTGGGCATCGTGACGGCTTCTAATCTTTGTGATGTCGACTATATTCTTGCATACTTTTGATGATTGATCTCTATGGCTTGGCTAGTCTCCTTGTAACATTTATATTTGTGGATATGGACAAATTCTTATGGCACCTACCTCTGGATTTGGATGCATTCTCATGGCTCCTATCTTCTGTGACCTAGACGATTTTTCCTTGGAACCTAATTCCATGACAAAATTCAAAATTCTTGTGATTCTTTGCGATGCTCAGTCTATGATCTCTGTGAATGAAAGAAGACCTAATCTCTGTCGGTACGTAAAAGAGAAAACAGATCTCTATAGTTGACGCGAGGAAGATCAAATCCCTGATACAATAATTAACTGAAGATCTATCTCAGTGATACAAACACTACCTCTATGATACGAAGGCATAATCTCTGTTATGCGAGATGAATATCTGTTGATGATATCTGTGAGGACAACCACTGTTGATATGCAGTGTTAATGTCTGCCCTATGAGAAGACATGTGAAGTTATCAACTCTAATTTGTGATGTTATATTACCGTTATCTCTCTACTAAGGAATATGATCTACGACAGTTATATGGAAGTGAAAATATACAGGACTCTTCACAGTAATCATACCAATTTGTACAACTATATGCAGTAACCCGTTATCTCTCTAGTAAGGAATATGATCTACGACAGTTATATGGAAGTGAAAATATACAGGATTCTTCACAGTAATCATACCAATTTGTACAACTATATGCAGTAACCTGATGACCTTAATGTGACAATGTTGTATGACTTTATAGTATTGTATCCATTGACAACAATTCACAATAATGGTCGATGAACAGAAGTTTGGATCATATCTAAGTAGTATGATGGCCTCGTTCATATCCTAGCTTGAAGACTGAAGCTCTATGGATGCATTAGTTTATCCCTCCAAGAGGTAGTCACACTATTCAAATCTCCTCCCTATACATAATAGTATAAAGAGTGACACCAGAAGACTACCTGATGTTTGGAAGAAATGGTGTGGTTTCTTTTGAATGAAGTTGATCGAGACCAGATATCTTCAAAGAAGGATAGATAAAATTCAAAGAGGTAGGTATAGTATTTGTCCTTTAGATCATGATGATATCATGAAAAAAAGGGTTTGCAGAAATATTAGAGAAAGTCACATGTAAGATTTTGAAGTTATTCTGCATATGAGGACTAGATCTTGTAATTCGATAAAACACAAGTTAAACTATATCATTAGGGTTTTGCAACATTTTGGAATACTTGGATGAGATTCTTGATGACTATAAGGGATCTAGGGTTTGAATAGAATTTGCAATTTCTAATGTAACAAGATCTTGAAGGCCTTAAAAATATAGGGATTTGCAACTAACTCTCTTGTGTGTGGTTGTAGAACTTTAAAGTTTGTAAGCCATAGGTCTTGGCATCTAGGGTTTACAAACCCTAGCAAAGTATGGAATAAAAGGAGAAGCACTAGAAATAGAAATCCTAACTCATTGTTTCTGGTGTGAAAGGAAAAGGAACCTAGTCCTTAAGAATCACACATATTAGGAACCTAGTTCTTAAGAATCACACATATTATGTCATACTTATAAGGTTTGATGAAAAGGGGTCCAAGATCAACACGGAACTAATCCTTCTCAAAAGATGAGTAATTTGTATATATGCTTGCTTATTATCTTTTTACTATTTACTTTTCTCTTTTAATGAAATTTATCTTGAACTTGACTAGCTTAGGGAAGAAGTAGAAGAACCTCACAAAGCATGAAAAATGAAGTAGAAAAGAGAAGTTTGAAGCTTGTGTCAAGGAAGTAAATTAAAGGACAAGAAAAAGTGTGAAATTCTCAAGAGAGAAGAATGATCCTCCAAAGTGATGATACAAATGAATTCATATCTTTCCTATTTATACACTCATTAGGAGTTAGAATTACCTAATTTGATACTACACTAGCCCATCAACTAAACTAATGTGCACATAACTATCTATTAGTGACAAGCCCATCAAACTAGCTCATAAATAAAATAATAAGACTACTAAGAGGTTGAATGATCAATAATGCATATTTTTGGGGTCTCTAAGAGGCATCATGAAGTACATAAGTGCCAAAATGATGAGTTCTACTTCCAAAAGTAATGGATAATGGGTTGGTCCCTCGTTATCCACATAATAAACTTGTGGGGCTCACAATGATTGTGGGCGGACACAAGTGACCTCATGGGTCTCCAAGTAAGTAGAAGATGCATGTACATCATGTGTAAGGGCTTAGATGATGGTGTAAGTGACACCACATCAACATACAAGCTGTGGGTCATCTCCCAAATGCATGATGCATGTGTGGGGCTCATGAATGTTGTGCATCTTCCTCATCCAATAGGTGAATCTAGAGAAATCTCTGAACATCTTTCGGATCCATGGAGTGTTGTGTTGTGGAGGCCCATGACTCTTAATACACACCCTACATGTGCCATTGTAGCCCCTAGATCTACAACAAGTCATCAAGGAAATTGAGTAAAAGAGCTTACAAACCATGGACAACATGTGAGGACTTCATAATGGCTTGCCCTTCCATAATAGGCTTTGGCATGCACTAATGCCTCCAAGCTCCAAATAAGGTTAAGCAAGTATCCCATTAGGTGGTTTATAATTCTAAAGGGGATAATATGTTTAAAGTACATCCCTTAAAAGGTGGTGGCATGTGATAAAGAGATGAATGGAGTAGGGAATGAAAAGGGGCAACCCTGGGCCACATGCTCGAGTACAAGTGTAGCTAGTGAAAATGAAGCTCATACTTGGGTATATAATGTATAGGAGGGAACAATCGTGACACATGAGGTGCCACGACCTTGATTTTTCCACCCTTCTTTATATGCCCTTTTCCTTTTTATGATTTTTCTTTAATTAATTCCTCGGGGCTCAAGGGGTAAGAGCATGATGTGTGAGATATAGGAGTGGATACCCCCTTTAAAGGTAGGGTGATTCATTTCCCACAAGGGGTTGGGACAATCATAGGTTCCTATATTATGAGGGAGGCTCATAGATCTTGTAGGAATGAGGGTATTGGTCATGATGATCGGGTAGAAGTCATGTATTGGGTTTTTCCCACATGCTAAATGTGTTTGTCTCAGCCATATTTTGCATTATGTGGTACATTTCCCCTTGAATGTGGCCAATTATGCTTTTAATTTTAATTTTAGTTGCATCAACCTTTGGGGCATCATTCGAGGGCCAACCCTAGGCATGGGAAAGGAGAAGGCAAGAGCTAGCCCTTTGTGGACCCAATGGAGGTATATGGACCTAGGTGGGAAAAATGATGAATGGGTTATAATGAGTGGAAAGGGGGAAATATATGTGGATAAGGGAGTAGGACCACGCAACCAAAATCAAGGTTTCCCATGAAATACCATCCCTAAAGCCAAATGGTTAGTAAAAGATATCCCACATTACTACAATCCAAGGTTAATATCCAAAAGGGGTATATGAGACAAGAGCACAGACCTATGCCATTCTTTCTGAGGAATCTCCCCATTAATCCATGCCGAGAAGTGTACATGATAAGAAAACTGCAATACTTAATTACCAAATGGCAAGGCATACCTTTAGGTTCGAGAGGCCCACCTTCAAACATATGATCATGACAGATGGGTGAGGGACCACATGATTGGCTCAAGTGATGGAGAAATGGAATAATGAGCTAGTTTGTGGCCACAAGGGGTTGATCGCTACCAACTCAAGACCATCTTGGAGAAAAAAAATCTCCTAGGAATATCACCCACAAAATGGTGGATAACATCTTGCTCCAACTCGTACATAATCTCTTAAATAGGTTGGTGAAGCTACTCAAATGGGAAGTCACAAGAAATCCAACAATCTCTTGGTTACCGTAGACATGTTACCTACACATATCAATGATTTAACCCATGGGGCAACATGCTTTTCATGGTGCCTTATGATCACCCATGCTTAATCTTAGGCCATAACGTCATTAGAAAAATAAAATATGCAAAATTTACTTTAAATGTTTCAAATATACCATTAAAAATATCATATGATGTTAGTTCTAATGCAAAATCAACATGCAATTCATCCTACTCTACCACGCATATGATACAATATCAACTCTCAGTAAAAGCGGTGATATAACTTAATTTGATGGGATCGGGCCAAAGTTCACCATTGAGTTTTGCAATGTAATAATAGCCCTCCCCAAATTTTCCATGAATCTTGACACACATTGGATCTCTATGAGCCAAGACCAAGTCCTTGACCTTATACTCCTTTTTAGACTTCCACTTTCTACTTGTTTTAGAAATTGGTTGTTTAAGGATACAAACTTCTTGAGCAAGGAGAATAGGATAAGGCTTCTAAATTTCATGTGCTTATAATATGGTCAAAGCTTAATCACATGAGATAGGTCGTTGGGTTCCCTATAAAGGATAAAAGGGGTTCCAACACATTATGGGATGGTAGCATATCATAGGTCCATTTGAACATGACCCCCAATGATAGCCCCCCATTTCCTCGATATAACGTCCTCCACACATCAAGAATATCAACGACAACAACATCCATGATAAGGGATATGTTGAGGTTCCTCGCAAAAGAACCTTAAGTTCCTTTATGAGACCTTATACTTCCACATACTTGGGGTTAAAACCACATGCCTTCTTATACGTTGAGTGATGCTGAGACCCAATTGCTTCATAACTTTTAAGGGCATAATATTCATGGAAGTCTGTGAGTCTAACATACAATTGTGTAATAAGAGGTTATTGATAGCCAAAGTGAGCACAAATGGCTCACACCAAGGGTTTCAGTTAGGAATATGAATGTTTTGTAATTCTTTGGGTAATTCATCTTCCTAAATTCCTAGGGACTTCTTGATTTGTTGTTTTTCTTGAGAATTTTTGAAATTTATTTCAAAGGAATATGTATGGTTATTCTTCCTATGGTAACCCCTATGTTAATTTCAAGTTTATCCTCTTTCCCATTTTCTTTCTTCCTGATGTTTTCCTTCCATGGAGGATCCATTTTTTAATAGGCTTTGGTTGGTGGATCCTTCTTGGGAGGAACTTTAGGGAGAGACTCTTTGGGAGGGGCTTTCTTGGGAATTGAATCTTCTTTAGTTGGTTCCTTAGAGGTTGTACGGTCTTGGTATTTTTCTTTTGTGAATATTGGACCACTTTAAACCTTCCCTTGCTATCAGAGTTAAGAATAGAGTTTTCCTTTTCCTCCTCAAGGGTGATCTCACTGATGGGAGGATGTGTATATGATCCTCTTAGTGTGGAAGATGTGATATTCTACAAGCTTAGGTTTCTCATCAATTTGTTCATCCTCACTCTCTTCCTCCTCACTTGCCTCATCCTCAGATGATGGGTCTGAATCAACATCATTAGTTGGAGCCAAAGTGTTTGGAAATCGAGACGATCTTGGCCTATCTTCTTCACTTTTATTTTTGGGAAAGTGTTTTCCTTTTGGAATATAACTAGATGTCTTGGCCCTTTCCAAGGCGGTGATTTTGTTCATGATAACCCCGTCACATGCGTTTTCTTCTTCAATGAAATTATTCATTTTCTTGAGAATGGAAAGGAGGGTTTCTTCACGTTGATCTTTGGACTTCTCCTTCTTGACCTTGGATTTAGCTCTAGGGTGGTTAGTGACATCTACCTTTGATTTTCGTAGGCTTTCTTCAACTTCCATTGCTATCTCTTTGGCTTCAGCCAATGCGTAAGGTTTCTTGTCCCTCAATACATAGGTTAAGAGGCCACCCACCACTTTTATGAACTTATCAATAATATTAGCTTGAGATGGTTTCAAATTATTACGTATATCCTTGAATAACCTATCAAATTTTTGAATGAATTCTCACACATCTTCCCTTTCCTTGGTTATTTTGTAGAATTTTTCAATGTTAAAGGACTTGGGCATTGCATGCCCACCTCTTCATGAATAGGTCTTCCAAGTCATAAGAATATTCTATGCATGTTCAGGGAAGGTTGAGGTACCATTCTCTTGCTTGTCCCTCAAGAAATAGAGCAAAAAGCATCATGAGCCTATCTCCATTGAAGATCATCCTAAGGGGCATTTTCCAATATAATTCCTCAATGAAGCCATGGGAAGTACAAGTATCATCCCCTTTAAACTTGGGTAACCATCAATTATATTTTTTAGGTAATGGTTTGGGATCATCACTTAGCTTCAAAGGGGAAAAGGCACTAACCAAGTGTCTTTCACTTTTGGTCATCTTGGATTAGTGTTAGAAGTAGATGCCATATTTGGGGAAGGATCACCGACTATGAAGAAGGGTGGTTTGAGTAGGTGATGGTGTTCATTCTCCCCTTTTTCTAGCAACCCTAGTTAAAGGAGAAATGTTGTCACCTTCAAGTAAACTAGGGGTTTGGACAATGAGTGGAGTTTCCAGAGGAATGCTTATAGATGTAGCTAATGAATCAATTACTCAATGATTCACTAAGGAAGGTGACCTTCTTCCTCCCCGAAAACAACTCAAAAATTTTACCACTCAAAGTAGCATGGGATCTAAAAGTGACTCCTTAAGGCACAACTACTAGATCAAGGGCAACAATGGAGACTTAGCTCACTGCCACCTCAGCTAAGACTCCCTATTCTTTACATATTTTCATCGATGAGAGGAGACCTATTATATGGAAAGTCACTTGTGAAGGATGAATCTATAAATGGATGTGAAGTGACCTTAATGATCCTTTCCCTAGAAGGAGGTCAAGAATGGAACTTGCTTGCTCTTTAAGCAAGGTATAATGCTTTATAGGATAAGGATGTGAGTATTTAAGGGCTAGGTTGAGGTGATATGACTTGCAAAGGAGTTTCCCAACCCTTAAAATCCTTTTTAAACTTGGTATACCAAGTGGTTCTTGAAGGCTTGACTTTTCAAAGGTATGGGACCACATGGGACCAAGTGGACCTAGCCTAGGTTAAGGGGAGGGATTTTAGTAACCAATGATGATCTAAACCCAGACAAGGAAGGGGAAAGGATCAAAGAAATAATTTCTACCTAAAGTTGTCAAATTGATTCTATGGGGTACTAGCCTAGGGAACACCAAGGAAAAGTTTAATCTCAGAGACACGGCTTGTGATAACTCACAACTCCACTGCCGGAATTTCTTCCAATTTGGAGGAGACCTTGAGGACACACCAATGCAGTAGAGGCTAGTAGATCAAACTTTGTTTATGGCTACTTTGTCAGTAAAATGATTCACTGGGGGAAAAGGTGAAGAAAAATGTTCTTTCAGTGATCGCCTATTGCTAGAGTAGTGCCCAATCCCTTTGGGAGAATGGAGTCTAGGAGAGTGATGAGAAAGGACTTTGTTTATCGGTAAAGGAAGCCTTAAGGATTACTTTTCTTGGCCTTTAGGTCAAGATGAATTGACATCGAATCTTTTATACTTCGCTTTGCAAAAAGAGATGGATTATCAAAATAAATTCAATGGTAGAATTATCCCTAGAATATTTCATTCAACATACATGGCCCATACATTGAGAGATTCTATATAGAAACAATAATTTCACAATTTCGCAATTATGCAATGCAACAACTAGCCCTATATAGAGAAAATCTCATTCAATGCATATGAAAAAGTAAAACAAGAATAAGATTAAATGTGTGTACTTACATGTAAGAGAACATATCCAACCATCAACAATTTGACAATAAAGAAGCTCGATGATAAGATAATCCAATCCAAACATCAAAATCCATCCATCCTCCAATTCATCCAACAAGAAAAACAGAGAAATTCTCAAGACAGAAGAAATGATCCAATACAAAGTGATGATACAAATGAATTAATTTCTCTCCTATTTATAAACTCATTAGTAGTTAATATTACCTATTAATATTACCTAATTTGAGCCCATACTAACCCATCAACTAAAATAATGTGCAAATAACTATCTATTGGTGACAATCCCACCAAACTAGCTCATAAATAAAATAATAAGCCTCCCAAGAGGTCGATTGATCAATAATGCATGTTGTTGGGCTCTCTAAGAGGCCTCGTGAACTCCATAAATGCCAAAATGATGAGTTCAACTTCCAAAAGTAATAGACAAGGGGTTGGCCCCCTCTTCTCCACATAATAAATGTTTTGTGCCCCCAATGTTTGTGGGGGTTGTTACACGCCATTTTGTTGCATTAGGAAAATGACCGTCAGTTTGGATCTCTCACTATACACATGTGTTCCAAAGCATTACCCTACAGATTTTGAAACTAAAGTATCCGAAAGAAAACGAAATTTCTAGATCTTATGGTACAAAACCCTAATTTTGGCTATATTTGCAGTTTCTTAGACAATTTTTGCACATACGCAAAGAATACCATTATTATTTGCACATAAGTACACACTGTCTTCCATTATGAACTATGAACATGACTTGAAGTACACAAAAAT
Organism: Pinus taeda; assembly: GCA_000404065.3. Lineage (NCBI taxonomy): Eukaryota > Viridiplantae > Streptophyta > Pinopsida > Pinales > Pinaceae > Pinus > Pinus taeda. Next base: position 49,121 of record APFE031653859.1, read on the forward strand.
AAAAATTAAAGACTTGAAGCATTGTTAGTAGCATCTATCCCAAACAATAAGCTTCAAATGAGTGCCCATTTAGTACTGATCCCTCCCATGATGGAGTAACTCCCCTTTCTTTATGGTACCTCTATCCCACTAATAGTGCATCTCATCCCTTGGAGAATGGATCTATAACTTCCCATTCCTGGCCTATAAAACCACTACAGGTTTACGAATTGGAGGAGGACTATTGGAACTAGGTTTACGTTGTTGAGATTAGGTTGGAAGGATTTTCTTGCAAGGGAGAGGTTTGGAGATTGTGGACGGGAATTGCAACATCAAGGCTATATGGTTGTAAGGCTTTTCTCCAGTTTTATGAATATAAATAAATTTTTCTTTCTCAATTACATCTTCATTGATTTATATGGTAGGATTCCCTCATCACCTAATGGATTTTGGTTGTATATTGATGATTTTATGATATATAATTAGTTAATTAGCCCATTTATCACTTTGATTATATGAGCGAGGTGGCTCCATAGACACACACCGGACAAAGAGGGCTTATGGAAACTCATAAATCAAAGTGATCGGAATGCTTTTGAAAGAGGACCAGAGCATATATCTTGTCATCCTAATCGCAATGGTGCAAACGTTTCATTAATCTGAGCTCGTATGAGGGAGAATGAGCCAGTCAAATTTTTGGTCAAAGTTGGACTATGAGTGAGGTTTAAGTGTCCCAAAATTTGACCAACCCCAAGGCATGAAACCTAGCTCCCGAAAGCAGGAAAATTTGTTGGATCATTAATTTGTCTAATATCCCATATATTAGACAAATTCGAAAAAATGTGTTATAACAGTAAAATTTGAAAAAAATATAAATGAGATGGCGGGCCACCAGTCCCGCCACCCCCAAACCACATTAAAATTTTAATTATTAAAAGGCTGATGGGCCATGACCCCCATCAGCCCAATCACATCTAACCAAATCAAAACTTAATGTTAGTTAGGTCAGCGGCCATTACCCCGCCGAACCCTCCCACATCCCAACCATACATATTAATAAACATATGTTAAAGGGGTGGGCGGGTCACCTCCGGTGGATGCAACCCACACCCCACTACTACATACCATATTTTCACACACCTTAATGTATGGCTAGTGAGGATTTAACCCGCCCAGCCCACATGGGTCAACCCCCACTAGGCGGCCCCATGTGATGGCATACACCAACAAACACCACCCCAAAAGGAACCACATGAGGTTAAAAAATCCACACCATTTAAAAAAATGGTTAACAAAAAATAATGTTGCATGCTATTTTGGAGTGGGCGGGGTTTGAACCTGACCCACCTCCATGCAATCCGCCATCCATAACAACTACCCACAAGGGTCCTCATTGATACATCCACCCATCACCTGATATATAACCTCACTTTCATTTCCATGGTGACGAGAGAGGAGAATGTGAATTGAACCACGTGATGCAAAGCAACATGCAGGAGATAAAATCATGCATGGAAATTGAGGTGCAAATTTTTAATTAATTTATTCGAGGTGGAACCATAAGCCCAGAGAAGAGGCATGCGAAACCATGATTGGACGAAATTCTCAGGAGGGTGAAATTTTTGTAGTGTCCAAATTGGACAAATTTTATGTCAATATTACACCTCTCAGCGACATGAACCTGATGGCACAATTAGTTTCCTAATCTGAGTAGCAACTTTTCAGAGTGCTTAGAGGAGGGAATCTTTAAGGAATCTAAGGGGAATCTAAAAGATTCCTTGAGCCCCAGATTTTCACTTTCTCAGAACTCAGAAATTTGATAGTTGAATTTGCACTATTCAAAGCCACAAATACAATGGTGCATTTAGATTTTCTATTTGCTCATTTTATTTTTCAGACACTTTCCAAAGTGGAGTGCAAGCGTCAGCATTCATGTGTGAGGAGTCATGTCCATGCAAGTCGATGCCGTGAGATTGATGGTATGACCAACATCAGTAGTTTTACATCCTTTTCTTCAGATTGTCCCAGGATGTGAGGTATATGCATTGTGTTCATGTACTTATTTTTGCTATACATTGTGCTTCACAGATCCTTGTTTGTTGTTTGATGTGGGATCTTGTTTTCTTACTTGTTTCATGATTCTTGCTTTATGTGATGTGGAATCATCTATGGGATGTACTTAATGTCATGATTTGTCATGTTTTGTTTGAGATCCCTTTGTTGTATGTTGATGGGATACTCATGTGTCGCCATGTATGTTTGCATAGAGGTCCATCTTATGCCATGTTAGTAGGATACTCATTATTATCATGCATGATTTTAGGTCATACTGATAGGAGTCCTTTTTGGAATGAGAGTTCCTGCAGTGGAACATCTCGTGGAGCCACTCCCGCGTGAGGGCATTTTCCTCATATGATAGTGATGTCACCACCTATGTACATCATCATTATTGATAGCACTTAATGCATTGGCCTACACCATCTTGATGTCGGGGCCTAGAGACGTAGTCCCTGCTGGACAAAATCTGTTATCAACATCTTGTTATTTTATGTTGTTGATGATTGTGAGTTCCTTCTTTTCTACAACATGTAGATATGTTCAATTATGCTATTTAAATTGCAATTCTAATCACATCACGAAAGGAAAAGATCTTGGTTAAATCAAGGAGTTGAGTCAACTCAAATCAAGTTTGGTATGAAAGTGGTCTTTGTGTGGATTTGAATTGCAAGCGTGAACAATGGAATGTGCAGTGACAGAGGATGAAAAAGTGATGTACGAGACCATGCTCAAAATTTCCCAAAGTGTGGAAATAATGTATGAAACTGTACAAAAAGATACAGAGGAAAAGGAGTGATTGCAGTTTCAATTGCAAGCCACGAAAGAGGCCATGGAGGAATTGAAGCACAAAAAATAGAATCTTCAAACAAAGAATGCTGAATTGAAGATGCTCCTACATGAAGAGAAAGAGGAAAAAAAAGTTTGCTACAAAAACTAAAAGCTAAGGATGAGGCCTCGGAAAATCTGCAGCGTGACCCATGTGAGGTAAAAAGAAATTCTTTGAATTCATGTATGCAACTTGATGATGATTTCATTATTTTATAAAATCATACCATGGGAATTGGCACCAAACTATTGAACAGAATGGGGTATGAAGGAAAATACTTGGGCATTAATGGCCAAGGTATTGTCAATCCCATCAAAGTAGAAGAATTACCTTGCCAGGGAGGACTTGGGTATGTCAGGAAGGAAGTTGGGGAATGCACCGAGACAACTAGAAAACCACCACCAACACATGATGAGAAACCATCATCAATTATTTCCAAATCGACAGAGGAGGTAAAAGATATTGATTTCCTTTCAATTTTGTCTTCACATAGTATGATTTCTGTTGGAGATTTGGATATCCCAATTAAAAGGACAAACATGAGGCTCCTTACTATGATGAGGCACGAGGAGGAAAAAGAACTTGGTGTTAATAGCCAAGGCATAACTCAACCATTGGATTTTGTGTAGAGACCTCAATTTGTAGGCTTGGGATACACCAAAGGAGAATGTTTGAAGGTGTCAGATTCTTCTGAGACATCATCAAAATCGTCAAGGAAAGAGAATGATGGGAACACATCAGCATCATCCCATGGCAGTGGCCATTACAGGGAGAGAGCTAACATAAGCTCTTATCACCATAATGACACCAGAGACAGCAAGAAAAGGTATAACTAGTTTCAATTTTCGAATGTTCATTTCCATTATAATCATGTTTTTAATGATGAACGTAAAACATGGCATCAAAAACCATGTACATTTTGTGGATTACATAACCATACAATTTCTAAGTGTTGGAAAATAATGGCAGTACACAAAAGGAAGAGGCATGAAAGACCCTCTCAACAGCAGGTAAAGAAACATGTTAAGAAGATCTGGGGGAAGAAGACCTATGGGAGTCACTGTGATAGGAATGGCCATGAAAGAGCAACTTGTTGGAGGCTCCATCCAAAGAAACACCTTAAAGAGAAAGTATGAGTGCATGAACCAGATGAAGCAGTTGTTCGACCAGCGAATGTGACACAAGGAGGTGATGCATTCACATTGATAAGTGATAAATGGTTTTTAGATATGTTAGCTTGTCATGGTCATGCTTTTGTAAATCATTTGTTGCACTTTAAGATGTAAGGGCGATGATTTGTTTTCCATCACTTGTTAAGAAACAATGATGTCTCATCTTATTTTGTGTTACATGATAAACTGTGAAAGTGATGTCATGTTTCCATCACTTGTCAAAGAAAAAATTGTGTTTGGCCTTTGTGTTGTAAATCATGTGTTGTAGTGATGGTGTGTTTTCCATCATTTGTTGGAGCAATAATGATATTTCAGACTTGTTGTCATAGCTAGGGTATTGTGTCCAGCTTGATGTAAACTTGACCACCGAGTATGTGATATAAACTCTTTGCAAGTGTGGGATGCTTGGGTCATTAGTTGGTCATGAAAGTCAAGCATGTAATTTGCAAAAACAATGTACTACAGGTTGCAGAGATTGCAAGTGTTGGCTCATCGCTTAAGGCTCCACAGAACAAAGGTGAAGGAGAAGGAAGCGAGACCTTTTCAAGGATGCTTGTGATGCACACAAGGTATATAGAAGTTGCGGATTATTTTTCATGCTTTTGGAAAAGCTCCTCAATGGGGAGGATTCATCGAGGTGGCTCTAGAGACACACACGACAAAGAGGGGTTATGGAAGCTCAAAAATCAAAGTGATTAGAATTCTTTCGAACCATGACTAGAGCATAGATCTTGTCGTCCTCATCACAACGATGTAAATGGTTCGTCAATCCGAGCTCGTATGAGGGAGAACGAGCCTGTCAAAGTTTTGGTCAAAGATGGACTCTGGGCCAGGTTTAAGTGTTCTACAATTTGACCAACCCAAGGCATGAAACCTATCTCCTAAAAGTAGGAAAATTTTTTGGATCGTTATTTTTGCTAATATCCCCTATATTAGAGAAATTTGAAAAAATGTGTTATAACAATAAAAAAATATATAAATATAAATGAGGTGGCGGGCCACCACCCCCGTCACCCCCAAACTACATTAAAAATTTAATTATTAAAAGGTCAGTGAGCCATGATCCCCGCTGGCCCAACCGCATCTAAGCAAATCAAAACTTAATGTTAATTGGGTTAGTAGCCATTACCCCGTCGAACCCTCCCACATCCCAACCATATTTATTAATAAACATTTGTTGAAGGGGTGGGTGGGCCACCTCCAGTGGACCCAACCCACACCCCATTAATACATACCATATTCACACATGCCTTAATGTGAGGTCGGTGAGGATCGAACCTGCCTGGCCCACATGGGCTGGCTCCCACCAGGTGGCCCCATGTGGTGGCGTACACCAACAAACACCACCCCAAAAGGAACCACATGCTGTTAAAAAATCCGCGCAATTTAAGAAAATGGTTAACCAAAAATAATGTTGCATGCTATTTTGGAGTCGGTGGGTTTTGAACCCAACCCACCTCCATGCGATCCACCAACCATACCAACGACCCACAAGGATCCTCATTCATACCTCCACCCATCGCATGATATATAACCTCACTTTCAATTGCAAGGGGATGACAGAGGAGAACGGGAATGGAACCACATGATGCAGAGCAACATGGAGGAGAAAAGAGCATGCATGGAAATCAAGGCACAAATTTTTAATTAATTTATTGTAGATGGAACCATGAGCCCAGAGAATAGGCAGGTGGAACCATGATTGGGCAAAATTCTGAGGAGGGTGAAATTTTTATAGTGTCCAAATTGGACAAAATTTATATCGATCTTACACCTCTCAATGACATGAACTTGATTGCGTAATCAGTTTCCTGATCTTAGCAGGAGATTTTCAAAGGACCCGGAGGATGGAATCTTTGAGGAATCTAGGAAATCTAAAATATTCTGTGAGCACTAGATTTTCACTTTTTCAGAACTCAGAAATTTGACAGTCGATTTTGCACTATTTGATGCCACAAATATGATGGTGCATTCAGATTTTCCATTTGCTCATTTTATTTTTTGGCCACTTTCCAAAGTTGAGTGTAGGTGTAAGCATTCATGTGTGAGCTGTCATGTCTATGCTATTTGACACCATGAGATTGATGGTACAGCCAACATCAGCGTTTGACATCATTTTCTTCAGATGGTCCGAGGATGTGAGGTATATGCAGTGTGTTCATGTACTTGTTTTTGCTATGCATTGTGCTGGATATATCCCTGTTTGTTGTTTGATGTGGGATCTTGTTTTCTTACTTGTTTCATGATTCCTGCTTGATGTGATGCAGAATCATCTGATGGATGCACTTGATGTCCTGATTCATCATGTTTTGTTTAAGATCCCTTTGTTGCATTTTGATGGGATACTCATGTGTCGCCATGTAAGTTTGCATTAAGAACCTTTTTATGCCATGTTGGTGGGATGCTCATTATCATCATGAATGATTTTAGGTCATACTGATAGGAGTCCTTTTTGGTATGAGAATTCCTACAATGGAACATCATGTGGAGCCACTCCTGCATGAGGGCATTTTCCTTGTATGATAGCGATGTCACCACCTATGTACATCATCAATATTGGTAGCACTTAATGCACCGGCCTACACCATCTTGGCGCCGGGGCCCGGAGAAGTAGTCTCTCCTGGACGAACTCCGTTATCAACATCTTGTTGTTTTATGTTGTTGATGATTATCATGTTCCTTCTTCTTTACAACATGGAGATATGTTCAATTATGCTATTTAAATTGCAATTGTAATCACATCACAAAAGCAAAAGATCTTGGTTAAATCCAAGAGTTGAGTTAACTCGGATCATTATATGTTGTATGCTTTGATCTCTTGTTTGTCTTTGTCTTTGCAAATTTGCTTCAAGATAGTGTGGAGAAGTTGTCTCTGTCTTCTTTCTCTAGGGTTCGTTCCTCATGTATATTCTCTTCTTTTGATGTTTCTTATTCCTTTCCTTCCTCCTCTTCACAATATATGTAAAATAATTTCTTCTCAGCACACTTATGACCCTTAGTGTATTTTCTATCATAACTATAACAAAGCTCTTTTGCTATTTTTTCTTCCAATTTATGTGGTGTCAACCTTGTAGATTGTGGATATAAGTTTTGATGTAGGTGACTGAGTATTTCTACGGATACAACCATACAAACAAATGTCCCACAAGCAAGATAAGAAGGATAATAAATTATCACCAAAGTATTATGGTTTGTACAAGGTGTTACAAAAGATTGGTACTATGGCATACAAATTGGAGATTCCTACAACTTCCCGAGTGCACCCAGTTTTCCATGATTCATGCTTAAGTAAGGTTATAGGTGACAAGCTCCCAGTTCAAACAATATTGCCAGAAATTGATGAGGAAGGAAAAATCATATTTGAACCTGAAGCTTTCATAGAAGCAAGAACTCGACAACTATGAAATTGATCAATTTGAGAGTATCTCGTCAAGTGGAAGAACTTACCGACTAAAGATTCCACATGGGAGGATGAGAGTTTTATACATAAGCATCCATAACTACTCAATCATCGAGGACAACACTTTTCTGAAGGAGAGGGGCATGTTAGGTCCCTATAATACTAGTGTATTCCCTATTATTATTGTCATTATTTCCCCTTATTGTTATTTTTATGCCCATGTTGTGCCCATATTATTATTATTGTGTCCCATAGAAGCCCACTATTGTTATTGTTGTGTCCTTACATTATTATTTTTATGTTGGCTCTGATTATATTGTGACCCCTTAGACTCATATATATAGAAAGGAGGTCTTGTCATTTGTATCATAAAATAATTGTTCATTTGCGTAATGTAAAGGAGTGTTCCCCCTCGAAGAGGCTGATTTTGAAGTCATTGATCTATATTTTATTTTATTTTGTGAGATGGTTGCATAACATGTCCAGACAATTCATTTCTATGCTTACCTGTTTATTAGGCTATCATATAGACTAGTGGGCAGATGAGGTAGTATTAGGTTTTTTATCACTATTTGCAGTTGTTAAAAAGCCTTTAGGCCTTTTCAATTACACTAAATTCTTATTGGATGTCATACATTAGTAGCTTCTCAAGTTTAAAGTTAAAGTGGTTTTCAAACACCAATATAATTTAGTATATCTCATGTTATTTAACCAAGAAGATAGGTTCATTTTCAATTGAAAAAGATGGATGACTAGGGAAATCCATTATCAGTCATTTATTGGAGTTGTTTAGTCAGAGGAAACTCAGAGGATTATTTCTTCACTAATTTTGTTGATAAGTTTCTACATACATCCTTATGTCTACTATGCAGTGATGTCATACCAAGAATTTCACCAGAGATCAAGAAGGTTTTGCATCTTTCAAAGTAGTCAAAAGTTGGAGACTGGTATTTATACCAAAACTATATAGAAATTAGAATATATGGGTGTGCACTTCCTCCCTATAGATTACCAAAGTTTGTGCTAGTGAGAGTCTTTGCTTTGGAATGTGCTAAACATATGTTGAATATGGATGAATTGCACTTTGTCTCAAACAAGAAGAAATCACAGTTTAAATTAAAGGAAAATGTAGGGCCCTATATTAGAAATATCAAAGCAGAAATAAAGGAAGTGTACGGAGTCTTAAAATAGATGAAATTCAAACCAATCTTCATATGGTCTTATGATCCTTTAGGGATAAATTCAAAGTTGAGGGTAGAACAAAAGAACACTCCATATGCACAGACACCTAGGCTAGAGATAGAGAAATATGATAATCAAGGGAAATGGACAGAAAACACTTTGCAAGAGGTTGAATAGCAATTAGTCATTCAATCATCTCCTCAATCTCCTATCCCAAAAGACAAAGAAATAAAGAGGCTAATTGAAAGTATGTCCCCTACAAATTTAGAAAATTAGGCTCCAGATTTCATTTTGTTCAAGAGAAGAAAGAAGGATCCAAATACCATTACTATGTCTGATAGTAAGACTAACCCTCAGGTAATAACTATTCATTCAGAATCCTCAGAAGAAAAGGATTCAGAGGAGGAAATCACCATGGTTTTGACATGCATCTATACCACTCCATTCACATATGTTGAGGAGACAACTGAGTATCGTATCTCTTCTACCTCTCAGATTCCAACAAAACAAAGTATTTTTACAAGGCATAGGGAGATCAAGTTGAAGAATGAAGCTTTAAAGGCTTCAACATATTCAAAATTTTGGAAGAAAACTTCCACCACCCAACACATCTTTCTATATGCATTTGAATTAGAAAAAGGATAGTTTGAAATGGCATTTTTGGAATCTACAATGCCATCCCCAAGAAGTGCTCAAGATCATAATTCTTCCATATTTGCTTTTGATACCAAGAAGGTCCATGTGATTGATCAAATCAATTTTCATAAGAAAGCAGGAGAAATGATCTACTCAACACTGACTGGTTTAGTCATGGCTACCTCCAAGTTGCAGACCTCTTTAAAGAATATGCACTCACAATTGAATATTGAAATAATATCTTCTCTCGCCAAAGACATCACGATTAAAAGTTTAGAATATTTAACTATGAAACCAGAATATAATCCCAGTGATCTCAAGGAATCCCAGGAGATAATTAACAACAAAAATGCAGATATTCAAGCCCTCAGGAAATAACTTAAGCTTCCAACTACAAAACACTCTCAGGCTAATGAAGTTACTAGTATGTATATGGAAAAAGAAAAATTATTCAAAATAATAGTGGAACAAGACGTGGAAACACTGTTGAAGGAAAAGGAGAAATCAGAGACAATAAGAACAACAATAGTGGGCACATTAGCAATGAGCACATCAACAACTGGCACATCAACAATAGGCACATCAACAACAGGTACATGAACACAACAGGAAGCACAACAAACAACACAAGCATCAACTTCAAATTCTTCAGACAAGTTGCCTCAAGCTTTAGGAGAATTATCATTAGCAAATAAGGAAATAGAGAAGTTTATAGTAGCACTCACCAAGATGGAGGAGAATAAGATCAAAGTAGACAATGCGTACCTGGCAGAGGTACAAAATAATTTCAAACTAATATAGCAGATTCAAAAGTATGAGGACCAATCCCTCATAATTCAAGTGTTAGCAGAAGCCAAATGCAGCATTTCGCACAATATCAATGTAAATTTTATAGAATTGTGGTCATCCATTCAATTTTTTTTTGAAAAAAAAGAACTAGTACAAAGAGTTAAATCATCAATTTAAAAAACTAAAGTTGATATTGAGCACAAGCCAACAAAAGCACAAAAAATTATAAGGATGTTAAACTCCAAAACTAGAGATGAGCTTGAAGAGCTCAATATTCAATATAAAGTCTATAAATATTTTGTAGTAAGACTTAGAAAGGGTTGGATTATGTATGAATAAAATAGCTCTACCTTGATGTAGGTTGTGTATTGTACTCAAAGTAATCAGTTTTCAGAAATACAGTGGCCGTTTTTTTCCAGGATTCTTGTGTCAAACAAATCGTCATTTATTTTCATGTTAAATTGTTATTTTTCTCAGTTTCCATATGGATTTCCCTCCTGGTTGTTGCAAGAATATTAAGAGTTGAATTTACTGAAGTGTAGTTTTCTATGGCTTGTTTTAAACAATCTTAATGTTTTCCTCATGAGATTAAATATAAAATTCATTTAAATATGCTTTATATTTAATTGATCATCTACTTTTGCATCTCAGCCACACCATAAATATCTTAAGATCCAAGAGTTTTCCTACCCTACCTTTTTACAACTACTCAGTCAATTTTCAATTAATTACCCAAAAGTTGATGACTCGATGCCTAATGGAATTTTCCAAGATTTTTCAACCAAAATTTTGAAAAACCCACCTAGAACTTTGATACATAGCCTAAAATATTTAAAGCATAAATTAAAGCATACCGAGAGAGCCCTCTCTAAAGCTGGAAGGGCTAGATCTTAGCTTTATTGTGGTTACCTTTTTAGCTTTATTCCATAGCCTAGGAAAATTATAAAGTTCTAACATTCTAGTGACCATATTGGGGAGCGTGAAAACACTATCTTCCCCAAGAAATACTATCAAGTCTCAGATTTGATTGTTAATGGTGCACAATAATCAGGCATATGAAGACTAAATCATTCACTGAGTGATTCCTTTTATCAAAGAATCCATATTGCAAAATACTCATGACGACTCCACTCGCTGAAACATTCAGAGCTTAAACTGCTCATCTGGTTTCTTGTCAAACAAAATGACAGGGTTTGTGGTAGACCCTATTCCTATTGAAATCTTTAAAGAATAATGGGATGATTGTGATGATGATCAAATGGAGGAATATTTCTCCAGTTTACTGCTTCTTTATTTGAGGGAATGCAAATGTAGCTTTGAAGCTAAAGCCAAATTTTTAGAATAGTTTGATGACAAACTTCAGAAGGACATTCATATCTTAAATGTTTGAGTTCTGCCTTACAATTTTCAAGAGAAAAATCAAATTTCTGAGGACCTTTTACAGTTGAAACCAAGGTATGATTTAAATAACACATATGAGTAGTCTCATTTTGACAAACAAATTACAAAAATTCTCGATGACCAAAAAATGAAATATGTTTTCTTTGATCCTATAGTTGTCTATATGGAGGAATGGTTCACTACAGTTTTGATCATGTTTCTTCTATGAGAGAAAAGTATACAATGAGCTATCATTGCACTTTCATTTTCCAGTTTCCATTTTTTTGAAAGTCAGTCCGGGAATCACATCAAGTATGCAACTACTTGATTGGTTGTTTTCGCATTTTTCTATTACTTAATTTTTTTGGGGAATAAGCAGCCTAAAGTAGGTAGGAGTCTGAATAACCTCATCATTCTAAGCATATTTTTCGGGTGTATTTTTCAAACTTTATTTTGGAGTATAGTTTTCAGTTTTCAGTGTACAACTCATATTTCAGTTTGAAGAGTGGGTATAGTTTTGATTGAAGATTGGAACACATTCATAGTTGGGTTTCAGTAGCTGGTTTCAAGACAAAGCATGTTGCAGGTTTGGGATCAACCCAATGGATCAAGCTACTAAGCTACAGTGTTATTGGCACCTCACAAGGAGGATGTTATCCCCATTGGAGCCACTATTAGGGTCCTATAAATATAGTAGTCAAGTATGGCTATTTATCCATTTATCCCACAAGGATATTGTAAAAATTATTTTTCATTTTAGATTGTTTAGCCCATAAAAAGAAAAATAGAAAATAGAGAAATAAAAAAAAAAATTAAAGGGGGAAAATGAAAATAAAAAAAATATAAATAAACCCAATAGGGTGCACTAGTCTAAGTTCCACCAAAGATATTTTTATTAAAGTTTTTATTTTCAATAAAAGTCAAAATGACATGAAATTATGTTTTTTTAGTTTTTCATAAAGTGTATGCATGCATCAATGGCAATGATTTTCCCCGCTTGGATCAAGGGCAAAGGGCAGCCTTTGACCCCCCCCAAGTGGGGTGAAAGGTGGTTTCATAATTCACCACTTTAGTTACATGTATATCCTGTAACATTTTTGGGGGTCCCTTCTCGATGCAACTTACCAGTCCCAGGCCCCCACCGCCCCAAAACCTGCCATCCCACACCTCCTTTCGCCTTCTCGCCCCCACACAATTCATTCACACCCACCTTTCGTCCATCCCACCATTGACTTACACCCACCCATTCTCCATCCCTCAATCCATGTCACCTCCCTTCCATGTCAATTGACTATTACCTTTCGGATCACCCACCAACTGCAAATGAATGTTAGACAATTAATCTCTCCCACCAACGGATGCATACCTAATTAATACCCTGCTCCAAAAAGGTAATAATTATGTTACAACCATTTTGAATCCTGATATAATATTCTCTCGAAAACCTACAAATTTTCCCTTTCTACACTTATTTGAATTATGCAAGTCCAAATGAAGTGTTTTGAAGTTACTGATGCCATCTGCAAGTTGTTCCCCTCTGCAACTTTTAGTCAACAACATTCTAGTAGCATTGTTTCTCGAATTCTCCTTTGAAATTAAAAATTTCATCACATAAGGGAAAAAGAAAGATGTTAAAGGAGAATCCCATGGTACCCCTTATCCTGGATCTAGATAGGACTCCAATGATTGATACCCAATACGAAATAGCTGAAACCCAATACGAATTTGATCTATATGATCTCCATAATCAGGAAAACTAGAAATATTTAGATAAAAGTGATTATTTAAGCATCTAGGAATCTTTCCTCCCTAAATTTACTTTTCCTCAAACTCACATTTTCCCTGAATTCTCTACGTTGTTTCATCTTAGATACCTCCTTAGACAAAAATAAGTAATTTCCCAATATAATGAGTTCCTCTTTTCCATTTCCCTAGAATTTTTTTTCCAATACTTACAAATAAATCCCCTAGCCTCTCTACATCCATTTTCCACTGATTCCCTAAAGGAGATATATAAGAAGCTTATCTTCCCACAATGAGTCCACATTTTCAATTTTTTTCTACCTAAGAATGCTAAGTTGCCTAGAACAAATCCTCCATACTTTGTCTCTATTTCCCCAGAAATGTATAGACAAGTCATTTCCATGGTTACTTATTTATTAGGCTATCATACATACCAGTGCGTATATGAGGTAGTATTAGGTTTTTTATCAGTATTTGTAGTAGATCATAAGCCTTCAGTTCTTTTCAATTACAGTTAATTCTTATCGAATGTCATACATGAGTAGTTTCTCATGTTTAAATTTGAAGGGGTGTTCAAACACCAATTAGTTTTAGTATATATGATGTTATTTTAGGAGGTAGATAGATTCAATTTTCAATTGAAAAAGATGGATGACTAGGGAAATCCATTATAATTCATTCATTGGACTTATTTAGTGAGAAGAAACTTAGAGGATTATTGCTTCACTAATTTTGTGGATAAGTTTCTACATACACCCTTATGTCTACTCTACAGTGATGTCATAACAAAAATTTCACTATAGATCAAGAAGGTTTTGCATCTTTCGGAGCAGTCAAAAGTTGGAGACTGGAATTTACACCAAAACTATACAAAAATATGAACCTATGAGTGTGAACTTGCTCCCTATAGATTACAAAATCTTGTGCCAGTGAGAGTGTTTTCTCTGGAATATGCTAGACAAATGTTGAAAATGGATGAATTTCACTTTGTGTCAAACAAGAAGAAAGAATAGTTTAAAATAGAGGTAAGTGTAGGGCCCTATATTTTAAATATCAAAGCAAAAGCGAAGGAAGTGGAATGAATATTAAAACAGATGAAATTCCAACCAAACTTCACATGGTCTTATGATCCTTTAGAGATAATTTTAAAGTTGAGGGTAGAACAGAAGAGCGCACCATATGCACATACACCTAGGTTAGAGATAGAGAAATATGTTAATCAAGAGCAATGGATAGAAAACACTTTGTAGGAGGCTAAGGAGAAATTATTCAATCATCATCTCTGAAAACTCATATCTCAAATATAAATAAATCAAGAGGCCAAGGGAAAGTATGCCCCCTATAGATTCAGAAAATTAGGCTACCAATTTTGTTGTGTTAAAGAGAAGAAAGATGCAACCAAAGACCACTACTAAGTCTGATAGTAATATTGGCCCTTAAGTAATAAACATTTAGGAAGAATCCTCAAAAGAAGAGGATTCACAAGAGAAAATTACCATGGTTTTGACAGGCATCCCTACCACTCCATTCACATATGTTGAGGAGACAACTGAGTCTCCTATCTCTTCTACCTCTCATATTCCAGCAAAACAAATTAATTTTGCAAGGTATATGGAGATAAATTTGAAGAATGAGGCTTTAAAGACTTCAACAAATTCATAATTTTGGAAGAAAACTGCACTGCCCAATACATAATTCTATTTTCATTTGACTCAGAAAAAGGCAGTTCCAAATGGCATTTTTTGAACCTACGGTTCTAGCCCCCAGAAGTGATAAAGATTATAAGGCTTCCATGTTTTCTTTTGATACCAAGAAGTTCCATGCAATTGATCAAATCGATTTGCATAAGAAAGGAGAAATGATCTAGTCAACACTGATCAGTTCATCCACACCTACCTCCAAGTTGCAAACCTCTTTAAATAATATGCCCTCACAGTTGAAGATTGAAATAAGCTCACTAGGATTAAAACTTTATAATATTTAATTATTAAACTAGAATATCATAATAGTGATGTCAAGGCAACTAAGGAGATAATTAAGAAAAAAATGTAGATATTCACGCCCTCGGGAAATAGCATAAGCTTCCAACTACATAACACCCTCAAGCCAAGAAAGTGACCAGTATGGAGAGGGAGAGAGAAAAATTGTTCAAAATAATAGTGGAACGGAATGTTCAAATCTAGAAAATGGAAGAGGACATGGAAACATTGTTGAAGGAAATGGAAAAATTACAAGCAACAGAAGCATTTGCAATAGGCACATTAGCAGCAGGCACATCAGTAGTAGGTACATCAACACAATAGGAAGCACAAAAAACAACAAAATCATCAAATTAATATTCTTCGTAGAAGCTAGCTCAAGCTTTAGGAGAATTATCATTAACAAATAAGGGAATGGAGAAGTTAACAACAACGCTCACCAAAATGGAGGAGAACAATATCAAAGTAGACAACGCATACCTGACAGAGGTACAAAATAATTTCAAACTAATTCGGCAGGTTCAAAAATATGTGGACCAATCCCTCATAATGCAGATGTTAGCAAAATCCAATCACAACATTTAGCACAATATCAATGAAAATGTTACAAAAATTTCGTCGTCCATTCAAATTATTTTTGAACAAGAAGAACTAGTACAAAGAGTTAAAGCAACAATTGAAAAAACTAAAGTTGATATTGAGCATAGGGGAGCAGAAGCACACAAAATTATAAGGATGTTAAGCTCCAAGACTAGAGATGAGGTTAAAGAGATAAATATTCAAGAAAAAATCTACAAATATTTTTTAATAATACTTATAAAAGGTTGGATTGTGTATGAATAAAATAACTCTACCTTGATGTAGGTTGTGGATTGTACTCAAAGTAATCAATTTTCAGAAATACAAAGGCAATTTTGTTCCCCGCTTCTTGTGTCAAACAAATGGTGATGCTTCTTTTTGACATGTTAAGTTGTTCTTTTTCTCAGTTTCCATATGGATTTCTCTCCACATTGTTTTAATGTTTTCCTGATGAGATTAAATATATAATTCATTTAAATATGCTTTATATTTAATTGATCATCTACTTTTTCATATCAGGCACACCATAAATATATTAAGATCAAAGAGTTTTCCTACCTTGCCCTTTTATAGCTACTTTGTCAATTTGTAAATTATTACCCAAAATTTCATGACATTCCCATCATTTTTCAACCAAAACTTTGAAAAAACCACCTAAAACTTCGATACCTAGCCTAAAATATTCAAAGAAGAAATTAAATCATATAGAGAGAGCTCTCTCTAAATATGGAAGGGATAGAGCCCATATTTAAAGGTGGTTTGTGGTTACCTTTGTAGTTTTGTTCCTTAGCCTAGGAAAATTACTGAGTGCTAACATCATCCAACTTGGTTCTTTTCTCCTTTGGAACATTTAGATATGCATGACATCAAAATACCCTTATATGTGAAAGAGAGGGTTTCTTATCATTCCATATCTCATATGAATTCTTATCCTCCAATGTTGATGAAGGTGATATGTTGACCAAGTAACATGCAGTCTCCACTACCTCTACCCAAAATTTCTGTCCTAACCCATACCACTGAGCATGCTTCTTGTCGTTTCCATCAATATCTTGTTCATTCTTTCTGCTACTCCATTTTGTTAATGTGTATATTGAGTATTATTCTATCATGCTCTGCCACACTTCTTACAGAACTCTTCAAATTCCTTCTTGCATAACTCTCCACCATTATCTGTCCTCAACACCTTGATCTTCTTCTCTATCTGATTTTCCACCAGAGCCTTAAATTTTTTAAACCTATCAAAGACTTCATTGTAGGTTTTAACCCTGTACAAAAATTATCTGCATACAAATTATTAAACAAATAAGTAAACAATGTGAGAGCATAACACATAAAACACATATACACAGAGATTTCCCCCTGGATCCCAAAACCGGGATTACCAACTTTATTTTTCATTATGTTCCTTTCAATGTTACAATACATATTTACACATGCCTAAGCATCCAATACCATGGACCGAAAAACCATCGCATCCGAAACCATGTGCAAAAATCATGCACAAAACCATAGGTGGGTCTGCCCAACCTAACATAGGGTCCAAAACCAAAATTTTCTGGAGCACTACCTTGGACCCCATAGAGTGGGGTTACGAGGACCCTCAAACCCCTTGACCCCCCCCCCCCCCATACAAAAATTGGCACAATGAAGGGGCGCTTCTGCCCCCCTAACCCACCGGTTAACTACGTGGGCTAGTCGTGGAAAGAATATAACACAACCCAACATTCTCCCACTTGTTGTTTTCTTTCCATAAGGGGCCACAAGAGAGATTAGTCATTTTTTCAGCCCTAAAACACCCATTGTCTCTCTACACCAAGAGAACTTCTCAGAGCTCACAGCTTTTGTCAATACATCTACAGTATTCTTCAAAGTGTCCACCTTTACCAACAACACCTTTTTTTCTTCTATCATATCCCTCACAAAGTGATACTGAAAATAAATGTGCTTTGTCTTTGAATGATATGCGGGGTTATTTACCAAGAAAAATGCACTTTGGCTGTCATAGTCTATCCTTATAGCTCCCTATACTAACCCCATACTTGAACACAATCTTTGCAACCAAACTGTTTCCTTGCTTGCATGAGTGGCTACCATGTATTATGCTACTGTAGTTGATAGTGCCACTACAAATTGTTTCTTACTCATCCAATTAACTGCACCTCAAAATAGGTTAAACACATACCCACTTATAGATCTTCTCCGATCCAGATCTCTAGCCCAGTCTGCATCAACAAAGCCACGAATATCCCACATTCTGTACAATCTTGGTCTTCCTTGGTAGCACAAACCATAATCACTAGTGCCACGCAAATACCTAAAAACCGACTTCACTGCTGTCCAATGCTCCTTCCATGGTTTTGACATAAACTTGCTCAATACTCCCACTGCATGTGCAATGTTTGGTTTAGTACAAACCATTGCATACATTAGGCTACAGACTGCACTTGCATATGGAACACGGGACACGTCATCTTCCTCTTCTTGTGTCTTGGGACACTATTCAGTAGATAATCTCACACCTATAGGAATAGGAACCTTCACCGGTTTACTATCCCACATATTAAAACTCTGCAATATTGTCTCGAGATACTTCCTCTGGTTTAACCAGAGCTTCCTCCTTTCCCAATCTCTTTTAATTTCCATGCCCAAAATATATATTGCAGCACCAAATCTTTCATGTCGAATTTGGAGGACAATTGGGTCTTCAAATCCTGGATAATTTATTTGTCATTTCCAACCAGCAACATATCATCCACATACAAGACCAGATAAATAACACGGTCACCAATTAATTTAAAATACACACAATGATCTGCTTTGCTTTTGGTGAAGCCAAGTCCCCGTATAAATGTATCAAATTTCTGATACCACATCCTTGGTGACTGTTTCAACCCATACAAAGACCTCTTTAACTTGCATACCAGTTCTTTCTTACCCTTCACCGCAAAGCCTTAAGGTTGCTTCATGTAGATTTCCTCTTCCAAATCCCCGTGAAGAAATGTTGTCTTCCAGCATCCTAACTGTTCCTACCTCAAAAACAACAGCAGCAACAACAGATAAAAGTAATCTAATAGAAGTTAACCTTGGCAACAGGAGAAAAAATATCACCAAAATCAATTCCCGGCACCTGGGAATAACCTTTTGCTACCAACCGAGCTTTGTATTTCTCCACCTTCCTTCTGCATTTGTCTTCTTCTTGAACACCCATTTGCTGCCAATGGGTTTCCTTCCAGCCGGCAACTCCACCAGATCCCAAGCCTCATTTTTGTGCAAAGATGCCATTTCATCAACCATGGCCTCTTTCCAGAGTTTTCCATCCTCTGAATCCACTGCTTCCTTCCCAGTTCTGGGATCATCATCAGTAACAGACAAAGCAAAGTTTGAACAGAAGGAAGATGGACTATACCCTTCTGGCTGCCTTCTTTCTCGAACTGATCTTCTCACAGCCGGAGTTTGTGGCTCTTCATCTTCTGATTCCTCCTCTGCTACAAAGTCTAATTCTTCCTCCTTTAGTTCAAACTCTATCTTCATAGGTTCCTTTGGTTGGACTTCATGTTTAATAACATCTTTCACCTCTCTAAACACAACATCTCGACTGTACACAACCTTCCTTGTTACTGGGTTCCAAAGCTTATAACCCTTTAAACCATCCTTATACCCAATAAAGTGCACTTTTCAGATTTACTATCCAACTTGGTTGTTTCTCCTTTGGAACATGTACATATGCATCACATCCAAATACCCTCAGATGTGAAAGAAAGGGTTTCTTACCAGTCCATACCTCTTGTGGAGTCTTATCCTCCAATGCTGATGAAGGTTACATGTTGAACAGGTAACATGTAGTATCGACCTCCTCTGCCCAGAATTCCTATCCTAACCCGACACCACTGAGCATGCTTCTTTCCCTTTCCATCAACGTCTTGATCATTCTTTCTACAACTCCATTTTGTTGAGGTGTATATGGAGTAGTCTTCTGCCGTGTTATACCACATTTCTTACAGAATTCTTCAAATTCCTTAAAACAAAACTTTCCACTGTTATCTATCTTCAACACCTTTATCTTCTTCTCTATCTGGATTTCCACCAGAGCCTTGAATTCTTTAAACCTGTCAAAGACTTCAGATTTCTTCTTAAGGAAATATATCCATGTATTCCTTGAGAAG
>APFE031653876.1:0-17500 GCA_000404065.3 Pinus taeda
ATCGTGACCGTCGGATTGTAAGTTACAAAATGTACAATGGTAAAGAAACAAACTTTACCTAACTCTATACCTAACTCTCTACTAGACCAAGTTGAACTTAACTATTTCCTATGTGTCGGAATATCCTAACACCTCCAACTCAACGGTCAAATCAGACTTCAAAATTTTACATGTCGCGGCTTAATTCCCCTGTCAAATCCGATTTCTCCATCGAGCGCAATCTCCGCTGTCAGATCTAGAGCCCCCAGATCCTACGGTGTTTGCTCATTTCGCGTGGTTGACTTGCTCGATCATTAGCACGCGATGAGAGGCAGTTTTCTCTCTGATCCGCTGGACACAGGTTGTGCGCTAAATGGAATCGCTCGTTTTCAGCCAAATCTGCTTATCGCCCAAGGATGTCCATGATATACCACTGGTTTTGGAGCGCAGGACCTACCTTTTGCCTTAACGCTTTCCCCATGGTTTCGCGACTTACCATGCAACCGAGCACTCGAGGCCTTTCCTTCTCGAGGGGTTTTGCCCAGCGATGCGTGATTAGCGGTAATCGTGCATCAGAAATGGCCTTTGTTTCCCGATCCGGGCTTCCCAACTGCTAATTTTTCCTCCTGCATAGTCTCCATGGGCCTCGGTCAGCGCGCTTTGACTGAGGTCCTCATCGTTCCTTGCTAGCTACAAACTGCCACTGTCCAAAGGCCTTCCTAATCGCTCTTTGTTCATAAATTTCTGAGGTCTATCCTAATTTGATATAGTCATGGTACTTTGATAATTTTTCATGGATCCAATTTGGATCATGGCCTTCCCACTTAAACGCTTTTGGACCACCAAAAGTTGGTTTTCAAGCATCGGCTAAGTGAAGGTACAATTGTCTCAATTGTCCAATCTCTATCCACTTTCCACTGCTCGGCTTTGAACCCTTGAGCCCAATTCTGAAGTACTCAACATCTTCTCTGCATGTTGTCCTCACCTTCCTATCTAGAACTGCGTCTTCCTGCAATTCATTGAGATATTCAAGTAGCAGGTCATCAATAGAAGACAATTGACTCTGCTCTTCAAGATCCTCAATTAATGAAGGTTCAAACAATCTCAAGCAATCTGCATTTATGACTAAGCAGATGTGCATGTAAGCTGGTAGATTAAGGAGAAAAGCATTCTTACCAATCTTCTCAAGTATCTTGAAGGGTCCATACTTGATAAGCTTTGGTTTTTTACCTTCACCTTGCATCCTGTCCTTGCTGATATATAGCTAGACTTGGTCACCAACTTGGAAACTATGCTCCATCCGATGCTTGTCGTGCCTTTCCTTGTATTTGGCAAAGCTTGGCTCTTTTCCAGTTGTTCCTGTACTGCTTTGTGCATCTCTTGGCTTTGTTCAATGAACCTAGGTGCCCTATCCACATCATTGTGTCCATCAACTATGGTATCTTTACCAAAGACAAAATCCAAAGGAGACCTTGGGGTGAAACCAAAATAGGTCTTAAAAGGAGATCTTTGTGTAGAGGAATGTTTTGCTTTGTTGTAAGCATGCTGACCATAACACAAATGTTCATCCCAAAGCTTAGGATGTTTGCTGCAATCCTCTGAGCAATTGGATCACTGTCCTGTTGACTACTTCTGTCTAGCCATCAGTTTGTGGATGAAAAGTTGTGCTTTTCTTCAGTTTGGTGTCCATCAGTTCCCACAAAATCAACCAAAACTTCCCACAAATCGAGTGCCTTGATCAGATACAATGGAAGTGGGTAATCCAAAATGAACCCATACATGTTCAAAGAATAGTTTTGCAGTTTGTTCAGCTGTAATCTGTTTATTACAAGGTATCAAAGTACACATTTTGTTGAACCTATCCACAACAACATACAGATAATCATGACCTTTCCTAGATTTAGGCAGTCCTCCAACAAAATCCATGGAAACACTTTCCCAAGGGTGAGAAGGAACTAGTAATGGAGTGTACAGGTCTAGTTTTCTATTGTTGGGCTTGCTTTTAGCACACATAGTACACCCTCTTACATATCTAGAAATTGTCTTGTTCATTTTTGGCCAATAACAAAATCTTTGCAGCTGTGCAACTGTTTTACTTACCCCAAAGTGACTTGATATCAAAGAAGTGTGTGCTTCTCTAATTGTCTTTACTCTTTCAATTTGTGGAATGCATAACTTCCCACAATGATATAAGAATCTGTCCTTTACATGATAATCAAATTCTTCTACTCATTTGCCTTGACATAGAGTTGCATATACATCCTTAAAGTCTATATCTTGAGCATATTGTTCAATGTAGCTTTCATGTAGCACAAAATTATGCTTAAGTATAGTAGATGCATTTATAATGGGTCTAGATAACATGTATACAACTTTATTATGTATGCCCTTTTTATATCTGATGACTAAATGAAACTGTTGTAGAAAATCTACCATCTATAGTGCCTTGATTGCTACAACTTAGTTTGGGAGTGTAGATATTGGAGTGGTTGATGATCATTATGTATTACTGTCTCTTTTCCCATTAAGTAATGTTTCCACTTTTTCACACTCTCTGAACTAATGCATACAATTCTTTATCATATGTAGGATAGTTAACTACTGCAAGATTAAAACTCTCAGAATGATAACATATGGTTTTATCATGTTGTGTCAACATGTTCCCATGGCATAGTCACTGGCATCTTTTTGGATCTCAAATGGTCTTTGAAGATTAGGCAGTGCTAGTACAGGTGTTGTACTAATTTTTTCTTTCAAGGTGTCGAAGGCTTTCTGCTGTTTGCCTCCCCACTGAGACACCTTGTTCAATCATGTTAAAGCATGTAAGGGAGCTGCAATTAAGGAAAAGTTAGAAATGAACTTCCTCCAATATTGAGTTGCTCATAAGAAGCTTCTAAATTCTATAGCAGATTTGGGTTTAGGCTAGTTTACAATGACTGCCACCTTAGAGGGATCTATCTTCAATTCACCACCCCCTACTATATGATGTGAATAATTCAAATATGTTTTTCCAAATTCACATTTTGAGAGTTTAACATGAAATTTTTCTCTTTTCAAAACATCTAGTGTCTGCTTAACATGCTTTAGGTGTTCTTCCCATGTTTTACTAAAAATCAGAATGTCATCCAGATACACAATAACAAAATCATTAAGAAAAGGTCTGAGTACATCATTCATTAATCTCATGAAAGTAGCAAGAGCATTAGTTAAGCCAAAAAACATAACTAGCCACTCATACAATCCCTCCTTTGTTTTGAAAGCAGTTTTCCATGCATCTTGTGCTGCAACTCTGACCTGATGGTATCCACTGTGCAAGTCTAGCTTGGAGAAGTAAACAACTTCTTTCAATTGATCTAAAAGATCATCTATGTGAGGAAGGGGATAATGATTTTTGATGGTTATCTTATTTATTGCTTGGTAATCAATGCACATTCTCCACGAGCCATCTTTCTTCCTCACCAGAATGATTGGTGACCCACATGGTGATGTGCTAGGTTCGATGAACCCTTTCTCGAGCAACTCCTACACCCACTTCTTGATTTCAGCATTCTCTAAAGAGGACAACCTATACATTTCAATGTTAGGCAATGGAACATCTTGCTGCAAAATAATATCATGTACTATTTCCTTTTTGGGTGGCAGACCTTTAGGTTCTTGAAACAAGATATCTTACTCTGAAAAACCTTTTCTAAATCAGCTTGTTGTTTAGCATTACAACCTTCAAATACATTGGTTTTATGAGGTTTCTTTTCCTTTACAACCATCAGTAAGAATTGTTTGCATGAATTTATCATTCATTTCATCTGCCCTGAGTTTATGAGAGTATAATTATTCTTGAGATTATGAGCTCTTACAAAGTATTCGATTCCATCTTTAACAAGTAGATACTTGTTCTCAGCTCTATAGAAAATAGCGTTTCTATCATACAAGTAAGGACTTCCTAAAACAATTCCACATATATCCAAAGGAATTACATCTAACTCATCATCTACAAATGCTGACCCAAAATAAAACTTGAGTTTGCATTGTCTAGTCACTTGTAGTTGTGCTTTATCATTTAACCATCCTAATGGGTAGGGTTTCTTGTGAGGTGTAGTTGCTAATCCCAATTTCTTTACAATTGCTTCAGAAATCAAATTTACTTGTGAGCCACTATCAAACAAAGTATCAATCTTTTGATGTTTGGAAATAACTCGAATATGGAAAAGCTCATGTTTTTTTCTCTCATGTTCTTCATCAATAATAGATTGAGCAAAATTACTAGTAGATGCTTCAGAATTCTTACCGTTTATACCTGTGGTTGCAATGATTGTTTCATCTCCTGAGTTTGACCCCAAATATTTCTGGATAGCTGCAACAATCTTCTTCTTCTTTCCCTCGGACTTCTTAGATCTCAGCTCTGGATGCAGAATCCAACAGTGCTCATCATCATGCCCATCCTTTTTACATTGAGTGCATGAAGATTTGCCTTTCTGTGCAGTGTTAGCCTTCCTTGCTTTCCACTTCTGCTTTCTTTTCTCCTTGCTCTTTCTTGCAGTGGGTTGGGATGGTCCCCCAACTTCTAGATTTCCATTCTTTCCTCTAGCTTCTAGATGAGTAACTTGTATAGATACCTCATCTATACTGGTGGGATTAAAACATGAGGATAGTATGCCTCATGTAGCTATGAAGACCACCAATGTACTTCAAAAGAGTCTCTAGTGAGTCTAATGAGATCCCTAGAATCAATTCTTTCTTTCTAAATTCTTGAGTGTACCCTTGCACACTTTGCCCTTTCAACTGCCGAAGAGTTTGCCAACTCATCATTGCTTGTTGCATGTAGGCCAGTAGATAGAACTGCTTCTTGATTGCAGAAACAAAGTCACTCTAGACAGAGATAGGCTTACCTTGTCTTTTCATGTCAGCTTGGGTTTTGCCTTCCCACCAAACCAAGGCAGTGCCTCCTAGGTGTAGGCTTGCCAGCTGAATTTTGCTCTTGTCTGAATCGATGTTCTGCACTCTGCAATACAAATCAATTTGTCTAATCCAATTGTCCAACTTTTCAGCATTTAGCTCTCCATCATATATAGGCAAGTCAAATTTAACATCTAACTTGATAAAAGATGCTTTCTTATTACACACAAGGCTATTAGGAGGTGCGAGAAAGCTTTCCTCTTTCCTTTTTCCTTTTGAGTGGTAACGAGAATGAGACTCATCTTCTTCTTTGTCTTGTTTAGAACTTGATGAATCTTCATCCTTATGCTTTCTAAAGTCCCTATACATTTCCTCTACCATAGACTTTATAGCTAGGAAACTTTCTACGAATTGAGGGTCTGGCCCCACAGAACCTTCCTCTGACATTATCTTCTGAGGATAGACTCTCCCAATTTTAGGATTAGTTTTGACCAAGTATCCTTCTCCTAAACCAACACAATCTTGTCTAACCTTACAGCCTTGAGCTCTGATACCACTTGATCTGATAATCACCCTATGAGTGACCTCAGTTAAAGATTTATTAAATGGAGGTATTACAGACTCATGTGTTGGTGTGTCTAAGTTATTTAAGAATGGATTAATCAGATTACAAATACATAGACACTTAAAAAAGGAAAATAATAGAGAAATACAGTAAGTAAATACAAGAACACAAGAAATTAATAAGGAGTTCACCCTATCCTCCAGGGCTACATCTTTGGTCCAGCTTCAGTGCTGGACTTCTTTTTATTGTGTCTTGAAGCAGAGAATTACAGTGAAGGAGCTCAATATGAGTCTCCAGAAACAGATTGGCTTGGCAGGGTGGTTCTTGGATTCCCCAAACCACTAGAGTACACAAACTCTCTTCCTTACTAGCTATTTGACCTCTCTAGTTTTACAGATCCTCTCATGAATGGCTTGAATATCTCAAGCTCTCTAGTACTCGACGCTGCCTTTGGTCAGCCAGGCCCTCTGCCTTCTTTTTTCTTTTTGCTTCACTGGTTCTTCTATTTTCTATCTTCTGTCTTCCTCTCCGGGTGTATCCTTTTTGTTCTCTGTTCATGGCTTTAAATCCATTCGAGTTCATGGCACTTCGGTTCCTCTTCCACCTTCGTCAGATCTCTTGCTTGTAGCTACGCTTAGAGTTCCCTGTTCTCGACGTCATCATCAGACTCACAGGGAGCGGTCACTTGTCCTCCTGCGAACTACGCTAGCTTGCCTCGTTGGTTCATTTCTTTAGATATGTTATGAAATGAGTCATCTGCCTCCTTGGCAGTCAAAGCGGACCTCAAGTTCTTCTAAATTGTGGCTCAAGCCTCCGTTAATTCCGTCTTCTCCATCGGGCACAATCTCAACCATTAGATCTAGAGCCCCCAGATCCGACGCCATTTGCTCGTCCTGTGTGGTTGACTAGCTTGACCGTTACCGCGCGATGAGCGACAATTTTCTCTCTCATCCACTTGCCATGTGTCAGGCGCTGAGTGGAATCACTCCTTTTCCATCAAAATTGCTTACTGCCCTTAGATGCCCCAATCAATACCGCCGGTTTTGGAGTGGGTCCCACCTTTAGCGCTTAGCCTTTTGTCCCACGGTTTTCCCAGCTCCCACGTGACTGAGTGCTCAGGGCTTCTCCATTTTGAGGGTTTTCGCCTAGTGATGCACATCAAAAACTCCCTCTGTTTCCTGATCCGAGCCTCTTAAGGGCTAATTTCGCCTATCATGTAGTCTCCATGGGCCTCGGTCAACGCGCTATGACCGAGGTCCTCGTCTTTCCATTCTGGCTGCCATTTCCATTGGTTTAGAGGTGTTTTTGATCACGGTTTTAAATTCTCTGAAGTCTTTCAAGACTTGGTACGACCATGGCTCTGTTAATCATTCTTTATGGATCCAATTCAGATCATGGCAACAAGGAATTATACCCCTCACAACTATAAAGATGGAAGTTTTGTTTCTCCTAGCCTTCCACAACCTACAAGGGTTACACCACAACAATTGGAAAAAAAGAAGAGAAAAAGGGCTTTGTTATAATTGTGATAACAAATGCACTAAAGGTCATAAGTGTGTTGAGGAGAAATGATTTTACATAGAGTATGAAGAGGAGGAATAAAAGGATCAAGAAACATCAAAAGAAGTGGATATACGCCAGGACCCAACCCTAGAGAAAGAAGAAATGAATCCAACCATATCTTGTAAAGCATGGGCAAGAATTACCACTCCTTAAACTCTCAAGATAGAAGGACATATCAAGAAGAAAAAGGTTCAAGAATTGAAAGATCACATCAAGAAAGAAGAAATGAATCCAACTATCTTGTAATGCATAGGCCGAAATTACCACCCCTCAAACTATCTAGATAGAAGGACATATCAAGAAAAAAAAATGTTCAAGAAGTGAAAGATCACATCAAGCATCAAGAAATGAATCCGACCATATATTGTAAAGAAATGGAAGAATTACCACTCCTCAAACTCTCAAGATAGAAGGACATATCAAGAAGAAAAAGGTTCAAGTAGTGAAAGATCACATCGAGCATCAATAATAAGTTCTCCAACTTTTAAAGGATAACACCACTTTGGTGCAAAATCAAATGAAACAAGAGGCAAATCAACATCGCAGTGGAAGAAGTTTTGATGTAGGAAATTGGGTATTTTTACGGCTACATCTCAAACAAGATATTGATGAGAAGGAAACGTTGGCAATACTACATGCACTTAAGAAATGTCGACCTTACCTAATGGGAAGACACTTCAAGGTAAAACTGGATCATGATAGTCTGAAATACTTTTTAGAACAAAGATTATCTATAGAAGAAAAGAAAAAATGGGTCAAAAATATGTTGGGTTATGATTTTGAAATCATCTACAAAAATGCGAAGCCAAATGTTGTTGCAGATGCACTCTCAAGAATGGATGAGGATGTGGAAGAACTATTTTCTGTTATTTCTATTATCCAACCATATTGGATAAATGAAGCACGAGATGAATGGAAGAAGGATGAAGAATTGTTGCCACTCATTCAAAAGTTGCAGAAGATCCCAGTTCAAACAATATTTCTAGAACTTGATAAGGAAGGAAAAATCATATTGGAACTTGGAGTAGTCACAGAAACAAGAACCCAACAGCTACGAAATCGATCAATGTCAGAGTATCTCATCAAGTGGAAGAACTTACTCGTTGAAGATTCCACATGGGAGGATAGAAATTTTATATAGAAGCATCAAGAAGGAGAGGGGCATGTTAGGTCCCTATACTACTAGTGTAACCTCTTATTGTTATTAGTACAACCCCCTTATTATATTGTTGTTCCCATGTAGTCCCCATATTTTTATTATTGTGCCCCATAGAAGCCCACTATTGTTATTAGTGTGCCCTTAGATTATTATTGTTAATGTCGACTTTGATTACATTATGACCCCTTAGACTCCTATTATATAGAAACGAGGTATTTCATTTGTATCATCCAAGAATTATTCATTTGTGTAATGTAAAGGAGGTTTCCCCCTCGAAGAGGCTTATTTCTAAGGTGTTCATCTATATTTTCTATCTTTTTGTGAGCTGGTTTCATAACAGTGAAAGGGAGAAAATGTCGCACAATTAGCAGGTTTGACCAAATTGCAGGATAGATAGCAGAGCTTGGTTTGGAGAAGCATAACTTGCTCAAGTTTTAACATTTTTGAGCTCAATAAGAGCATATATGGGGGTTTTTTAGCATCCCAGACTCATTGGTAGCCTCAATTTTCTATTTTTTGCACTTTATGAAGGAAGTTTTGCAGGTTCAAGTATTTTAGTGCTACAGACAATCAGAGTTTTGGATGCAATATGAAGGCATTTTGAGCATGGAGAAAGCCTAGTAACAAGTTTTCCAACCTTTTACTTGCATCTGCAACAACTGTTACTTCAGTAGAGTGGCTCTTTTTAGTCTTTTCTCAATATGTGTTCCTGAGAGATGATCTTTTCATTACTCCAAGGTGGGTTTTTTTTTATGTTTTTGTGCTTGGGTTTCAGGTGGAGTACAAGGACCTGTTGTATGAGTACTTTTTATGTTGACATTTTCATGACTTGCTGTAGGGAGTCTTTTTTCTGAGTGAGAATTCTTTGTAGGATAAACAAGCCACTCTACTATAAATAATTTGTATGTAGTCATTTGCCACTGAAACCAATAGAGCGATCTAGCTATTGGAGCAAGCCCGAAGATGTAGCCTAGGAGGGGTGGACTCCATCATCAAATGCTAGTTTGTTCTCTTCATGTTTTTTCATTTGAGTTGCATGTGAAAATTTAAAATCACCATCTTGAAGAGATTGTGAAACTTGGTTACCTTTAAAGGCCCATTTTGTTTAATTGCAAAGCGTCAGAGGATGATCAATTTTTTGAGAGCAGAAGTTATCCTCCATTTCCAGATCATTACAATAGGGTACAGGTGAATAGGATGTGGACTATTGTCTCACAACGGATGACTTGGTCAGATTTAGGGACAAGGTCTATGTGTTAGATGATAGTGAGCTCAAGAATCTTATCTTGAGGGAGTTCCATGTCAAGCCATATTCGGGTCACCCAAGATATCAAAAGACATTGAAAAAGGTGAAGAAGTTATACTATTGGCCGAATCTGAAGAAGGAAGTGGCAAAATTTGTGGCTAAATGCTTGGATTTTCAACAGGTGAAAGATGGGTGTGAACACCCAGCTGGTTTGTTACAACTTATTCCAATTCCATAGTGGAAATGGGAGGCTATTTCCATGGATTTAATTACAAGTTTGTGGAGGACATCGAAACATGATTCCATCATGGTTGTGCCTGACGAGTTGAGCAAGGTAGCTCATTTCATTCCAGTGAAGACTACTTATTTAACTAGTGAGGTAGCACAAGTCTTCATCAGGGAGATAGTGAGGTTACATGGCGTTTCAAAGAATATTGTTTCAGACATAGATGCTAAGTTCACTTCTAGGTTTGGAAGGAGTTATTTGCAGGTTTGGGTATAAACTTGGCCTTCAATACAACTTATCATCCACATACAGATGGATAGACAGAGAGTGTCAATATGATTCTGAAGGATATGCTAAGGATGTATGCCACGTATCAACAACAGAAGTGGGAGGAGTATCTTCCACTGGTTGAGTTTTCTTACAACAATGGTTATCAGGAGTCACTAAGGATTAATCCATTTGAGGCACTTTATGGTCGGAGTTGTAATACTCTCATCAACTTGAGTGATCTAGTGAACATGGTATTTATTGGATGGGACATGTTGGCATAAATGGAAAAGGAAATGCACGTTATAAAGCATAATATAAAGGAAACATAGGACATGCAAAAGAGTTACGCAAACCAACACAGGGGAATTTAAGGAGTTTCAGTTTGGGGAGCATGTGTACTTGTGCATCAAGCTCAAGAAGATATCCTTGAGGATTAGATCATGTGACAAGTTAGCACCTTAGTATTGCGGGCCTTTTGAGATCCTTGAGAGGATTGGACCATTGGCCTAAAGACTTTCACTACCTCCGACAATGAAAGTCCATGATGTTTTCTATGTTTCATTGCTTAAAATATATGTAAAGGATGTTGACCATGTGATTGATTGGCTTGTATTGCAAGTGGATCGATAAGGAGAATTCCAGGTGAAACCTTAGTGCATATTGCAGTGAAAATAACTCATGCTTTGGAATAGAGAAATCAAGCAAGTTAAAGTGTAGTGGAAGCACTTTGGGCCCGAAGAAGCTACATGGGAGATGGATGGTCATATGTAGGCTATATATCCTTCATTAGTTGTCGGTGAAGGCAAATGAGATTTTGATATATGTACATATGTATGTATGGTTGATACCGTAAATACCATAATGAGTTGTGTGAGAAAGCTCCAATAAGCAGTATGGTTGTCATATTGTCATGTTTGTCATGATGGTTTTTGTTTTTGAGCAGGTTGTTCATTGTAAATATTGCAATGAGTTGGGTTATAAAGCTCCATGGGCAGTATGTTTTAGTTTTAAACAATTTTGCTAGTTGTATGTGTCATTGAACATCAAGAAATGTGTTCCCCTAAGGGTGAGGGGTCCGTAACAACCCCGGGTTAAAATTCCATGTAATAATGTTAATAAAGGCAAGGTAAGACCAAGGTCATAGGACATGTATTCCAAGATGAATGTTGGGAAAAGCATCCTATTGGGCATCACCTGTTGTTTGTTATAACTAAGGGGAAACTAGCAAAGGCATTGAAAAGGAAAAAAAGACATTATTGGCATTTTATTTATGAAATCAATGGAAAATAGGAGAAAAGGGTGAAAGGTCATAGGTTGAATGTGAGGAGGAAATTGAAGGAAAATAGAGGAAAAATGAAGAAATTAGAGGCATAAATAATAAAAAGACATCAAAGAATCAGTTTGGATCCTTTTGTCAATTCAATTTTGGAATTAGCCTTAGAGAGGAGAAGAGAACCAAGAGGAGAAGAAAAGTAAGAAAGCAAAGGAAGGACAAGGTAAGCAAAGAAAAGAAAAGGAAAGAAAAGATCAAGCAAGGAAAGTTGGATCAAGTGGCTTTGGTGGGAATACTTTTAGGTAAGAAGTTGCATGCATGATTTCCTAGCTGGTTTTGACATGCATGGCATATGCATGTGTGTATATGGTTCATTTGCTGTCATTGTCATGGGTTTTGGCAGGTTTTGACAATGGTTTTTGCCTTTCTTTTCCATTTCCAGATAACCATGGTGTGATGTGATTCATTCTTGGTTGAGATTTGGATTACCAGAAGGTTTTGGATCCAGGTGAGGTGGTCTCAGGAAAATCCCAAGGGTTTTTCTTCGGGAAGCCCTCAACATGTGGGTGGAGACAGGAAAATTCCTCAAGGGATAGTGAAAGAATTCTAAGGCATCCAAGCTCGGTTTAGATTTGTGATCTTAGGACCGGTTTAGATGAGATCATGGTAGTGTGAGGGTGGAGGTGGTTTAACCTCTGGATTCCCTTGGTTGTTTATGGATTGGTTTATCCCAAGAGATCCCACATTCATGCTCAGAATATGGCATAGGGTGATTGGATGAAAGAAATATTTGGCTCAGCCTAATCTATATTCGGGTGGTACATGGAAGTCCCTGACTTGGTTGGATTTTGCATATGTAAATAAGAGATAAGTTCCTCATTGTATCTTATGAGTAAATGTGCTTGTTATTATGTGGCTTTAGTGGTTGTTCTATCATTATTATTTACTTAGTTATATCTTGTTTATAAGGATGGTTTTATGACAAATCCAAGTTAAGGCTCTTATCGTGTTTGATTGATAAATGAATGGTTGTTTAATGCACGACCTAATATATGTTATTGCAACTATTGTGAGAGGGCCTTAGTCCTTCTTGGTAAAACTTAGATAAGTTTCAGATCTCTATTTTGAGATATGCATTCATGACCTACAGATCTTATGTTCTCAATGTGTTTGACAGAATGACTGTCATGGTTAGATTGGGCTAGGTCAAGTACTTAATTAAAATTTGTGTTAGAGGCTTTGTATCTGTGTTATTTATCATTTCTGGGAGTTTAATTAAGTTATGGGTAGAGGTTTGGA
Source organism: Pinus taeda (assembly GCA_000404065.3). NCBI lineage: Eukaryota > Viridiplantae > Streptophyta > Pinopsida > Pinales > Pinaceae > Pinus > Pinus taeda. The sequence continues at coordinate 12,474 of APFE031653876.1, forward strand.
TCCTAGCCCTGAAAATGTGGCTCAGATCTCGGGGTCGCTGGCACAAAACTGAGTGAGAAAGAATGTAGTCATTGGGAATTAGGCATGTGGGAGTGACTGGAGGGTTCCAGTCGCATGGAGGCCTTGTAATGGGAGTGATTGAGGTTCTAGGTCAGTGAAAAAGAAAGTTAGGTCAGGGGTTGGGCTCCTGGAGTGGTTGGTTAGCTCCTGGTGGTCCTGTAGCACTTGAGGGAAGTCTTGTTTTGTCTGCTCCATCTCCTTAAGTCTGTCTAGGAGGTTGAGTGATGTCATAGTATCCCTTGGCTCATGTTTACACCGACATCAGACCGGTTAAAGTCGATAGATATGGGAGGAGGTGTTACAGATTGCGTCTTGAAAGGAGGGGGCCTTTGAGCCCCCTCGACTATGTCATGGCAGTGATAAAAGTAGAGAAAGTAGGAAAACCCTAGCAGAGAACGTTCTCTCTGAAGTTCGGGCACACACATGTCACTGCCTATGGAAAGTAAAAAAATTCAATTCACAATCTGATGTAATTTACTTTCTTGAGTTAATAGAAATTAATTTACACAAAAAATATAATATATTTTTCATCTCTCTCTCTCTCTAGATATATTTTGAATATCTTTATGTGTATTAAAATAAGATTTTAAATTTTTATTTTTAATTCGAGATCCCTTACTTAATAGTTTATTAGTTAATTAAGGATGTTTTTGATATAATATATTTATTTTTGTTTACTAGACTTTAACATATTCTAATTTATATCTTATTCCTACCCTAAAGGTCATTTATTAATAATGATATATATATATATATATATATATATATAATATATATATATATATATATTATATATATATATATATATATATATATATATATATATATAGAATATATATATTATCTATATATATATATATATATATATATATATATATATATATCTATATATATATATAATATCTATATATATATATATATATATATAATATAAATATATATATAATATATATATTATATATATATATATATATATATATATATATATAAATTATATATATATATTATATATATTTATAATAATTAAATTTATTAAATATTTATGTGTTAGAATTATATTAGAATTTGGAGAGGATTAATTTTAACCATATCTAACATCCTGGTGCACCTCTACAATATTTAATCTCCTAGTTAGACTAGACTTGCTATTTATGTCCTGATGATGAACTACATTGGTTGGATAGAAACGTTGACTTGAAAATTATTGGTGTGATAAATCGAGAAGATCCCATTTCGAAATAAAAAAAAATTGTTTGCCTAATATTTTACATTAGTAAATAGGTAAATATTTATATTCAATGCATAAATAAGGGGTTGCGAGAAGTGGGGGGGGGGGGGGGTTACTATATGGCCTCAAAGAGGATAAAGTGTTCAAGTACTCATGGAGTCTTGGTCATATTATGACAAATACTCAAACAAAGATATATGGTCTCTACCATGGAATTTTTTTAGCCAATGAACATCATGTGGACACACCTACAATTATGGTAGATTCTCTCCTAATCTTGCATCATCTAGTCAAAAGCTCCCTCCCAAAAGATAAATCTATAGAAAACACCATGAAAAGAATGAGGAAAATTGCGGAAGATATCTCATCCAAAGCATGTTTTGATGTCTTAAGAGACATCAATAGAGAAGAAGAAAAGTATGCTAACGAGGGGTGTAAATCGAAGATAGGCGAATTAAATATTAATGACCAAATCGAGCTTGTTATGATTCCCTAATGGCAGATGAAGCCTATTAAAACATATTTAATTAAATTGGTTGATATAAGAAAATATATGAATGGAAAATTGGGGGCCAAGAAGGGTGATTGAGGAGCTTAAACACTATCTCAAGAAACTAACTCTTAACTTAAGCAACTTAGCGAGCTCAAGCACTTCGACAACTATTAATTTCCCAAACTTAAATGGATCTCTTCAGGACAACAACAGGTTCATAGTCATGAAAGATTTCATGATCAACTAGTAGTGTTATGTGTTGTAAATTTTGTCTTTGGTTGGGGTAGTTTTGTGAGTATTCGCCTACAAAACCTCTCTTTTTGTTGCTAAGATATATTCTCCTTATAAAAATCATGTATTCCTAATGGAAAGGAGAAAGCAATTGGAAATTTTTGATGAATTAGCTTTGTAATGCTTGATGTATTTGCTCTAAACCAGGCAGAAAATTATACAATACAAATACTCTTTCCTGTATAAAAAAACAACACAACTCATGCAAAGTCCAGAATGAATCTATTATTATAGTTTGTTTCTTCGAGATGGTCTAATAAGAAGAAAAAACAGGGTATGGACGAATTTAAATATTTTTATGTAAATTATTGTAGCATTTCAAATCTTGAAATTGTTTAAAAAAGATTGAAAAGAACCCGCAATATGTCAGGGGGGAGTAATTACTTGACATTCAACTATTTGGTGATTAGTTTCGTAAATTTATTTGATCATAACATGTTTCTAAGAATTGGAAGATTGAGGGGTGATAGGTGTGGGTGGAGGGGTGTTCAACCTTTTCTTGGAGTCTCAGACATGCCTCCAACAATAATGCAGAGGCTTATGCCTTCCTCCAAGAAATCTCTATAGTGAACTTGCTTCATTTGGGAAATCTAATTATAACAGGGGTCTCCAAAAACACCATAAGGCACCTGCAGTTTTAGCACTCCCCCCCTCAACCCTATACTTTAGTTAATATTCTAGTGTATATGATCAAAATTGGAATCCCTTCTAGTGATAAATTATTTCATGGTCTCCACTACAACAACTCCATAACAGATAAATTAGTCGATCAAGCAATAGGGCACCCACCAAAACCTTGTGAATCAACTCAAGAGTCTCATTTCGACAATTCCTTGATGACTAGTTAACAACCTAGTTAGAAGCCACATTTAAAATTTTAATTCATCACGAACTTAACTGCAATGCACCAAGGATGAATTGAGTTTCTTTTGTTCTCATTAAACTGACATGAAAGTCAAATTTTCGCTAATTTTATGGGTGTCTTACAAAGTGTATATAGTATCATTTCTCTGGTTTGATGCGATTAAGTATAGTTATAGAAAAATGGTTTGGATCTAGAAAAACCTAAAATTGATGTAACAACACTAAGTTGATCTTTATGTAACTTTATATTAACATAACACCTTGTCACTGTCTATTCTACTCCATGTGGGCTCTTGCAATTAATTTTAACTAATAAGGTGGTTTCTAAAAATATTTAATAGATTTTAATTAAAACATGGTTTTATTTGATTATTTTTATTGTTACATTTTTTAAAATGATATTATATTTTTATAGAATTTAAAATTATTATAAAATTTTTAACCAATTTTAATTAAATAAGTGTTATAGGGTAGTTTAGCCCCTACTACAAAAATTAGAAATATATAATGAATAGTTAAACTTAAAATGACTAAATACACCAGTAAACATACCTTTTGTTAAAATAAAAACAACATTTACTTGTACAATTTGTAAAGGAGGAACTATCACTCCTAAATTAGGGATTGGCATTATAGTAACATAATATATCATACCATCTCATATATGTTAATTATTAATTTACATAATTAGAAAAAGTAAAATTAAAATATATATCATATACTATGTTAATAATAAGTATATATATTATATTTATATCATAGAGTCACATGGTGGCATGTCACTGTTTTTTTTGCATACATAAAGTAAATGAATTTTGCTTCAATTGTTTTCTCAAATTTCTTGAAATTTGCATGTGAGACTCTAAAAATCTATATAACAAAAAGAAATTAAAGCCATATCTTAGAGAAAAGTTTTGTTTGTATTCATAGAACAAGGTGCCATTCTTAATTATAATTTATTTGTGTGCATATGATTAGTTTTATGTGATGTACATATATTTAGAAATTGTAATTATTTATTGTTTTTACTATGAACTTGTGAGGTTAATTGAATTAAAAAAAAAAAAAAACCTAACTTGAAAATAAAGTAAAATTTTCCATAGAACGACATAGTCACTGCATCAATGGCTTAAATTCTTCTTTTAACTATGATATTCAAATTACATGAATATGTAAAACATCTATTTCAAAAATGACATATATTACTTGAAATAAAAAATCTAAAGCAAATTAGAAATCAAATAAAATTCAAATAAAAGAGTTCAATGAAATTTTGTATATGACAAAATAATTGAAGAGTTCATTTTAAGAAGATGTGGCTAATGAAAAAACTCATTCATATATATTTGGAAACTGAGATTATTTATTAAAATTACTATGGATTTCTAAGGTTAATTAAATTTCAAGAAAAAGGAAAATTAGGTCCAAACTAAACTGATATTTTTTATGTTTTAAATTTCTCTTTTAACAATGATATTCATAGAAATTACAAGAATATCTAAAATGTTTATTTCAAAAACAACTTATATTACTTGAAATAAAAAAATAATAATCTAAAAACGGTTATAAACCAAATAAAATTCAAATAAAAATTACGCGCATATAGTTCGTTTTAACTCATCCACATATGTTTAGAAATTGTAATTATTTATTATTATTACCATGAACTTCTAAGGTTACTTGAATTTTAAGGGAAAAAACAAAGCTGAAACTAAACTAAAATATTCTATAGTTACATATATTTACTAGATCAATGTTTTAAAATTTTCTTTTAACAATGTTATTCATAGAAATTACATTAATATCTAAAATGTTTATTTCGAAAATGACACATACTAGAAATAAAAAATGTAAAGAAAATTATAAATTAAATAAACTTTAAATACAAATAATTCATGAAAAACTTTGTATGAACAGAATAAACATTATACTATGGCAAAATAATCTAAGAGTTCAATTTAAGAAGCTATTGCTAATGAAGAACTTGGATTTATGTTATCACATTTACATACAGTTAGAAACTATATTTATTTATTTATTATTGTTACTATGAATTTATAAGATTAATTAAATTTCAACAAAAAACAAAAA